>JABAJS010007732.1:0-29395 GCA_018221635.1 Tephrocybe sp. 10521TJB
GTCCTCTTCCGAAGAGGCTACATATCCAAGAGGAGGAGCGTTGTGATGAAGGGCAGGAAGTTGAACGACCATTTCACTAAGGACACCATTTCGATCTTTTCGCAGTATGACGAGATTTGCCATCTTCGAAGTCTCTATTAATTCAAGGGGGTGCAAGAAGCTGAAGATGTCGTGCAGGGAGCGACCTTTGACCAACATAAACGCGAGGGATAACGCAATGTAGCTTCTGGCCGCATATGGTTCTGCGTGGGGCCAGCGATTTTCATAGTACGAACAAAAGTCTCTGTATGAGGTTAAAGACCGCGGCTCGTCAGCATATCGTCTGAGAGCCACATGGCGGCTGCGAGAATTACGAGAGGCTGATCGAGGATGATCTGCTCCATGTACTTGTCGATGTACTCTCCAATACCAGAAGATACGAGTTCCACTTTACTGTTGTTACGGCGGATGCTTCCCCGTCACGATATAATGAAATATTACTTCGTGAGCAGTAAGCCGTGCTCGAAAATTATCTGTGGATAGCACTATTAAGCCATGTACACACATGTATTGAAGCTCGCTCACATCGGACTGGGTAGCTAAAATAGTCACAATACTTCCATCCTGGCCGCAGCCGTCCTTCGGATTCAATGAACTCATCTGCGTCATGTGCGATATACATCGTCGTATGTTTGATATATTTGTTTAAAACGTTGTGGGGATGTATAAGTCCATCCTCGAGGAGCATGGGAATCAGGCTAGCCGTGAAACGATGTCTAAAGAAAATGTGAGGCCAGTTTTATTTCGATGTATTGAGAACATGCCTTGATCTACACCAATCCCATACACGTTGAATTAATGCTTGCCCACTCGTTGTGTCCGTCAAGGCAGGAGGGAGGAATGGGCTGAGATATCGTTTCTGACTCTCTGGTGAGTCAAAGCGACCGGTATCTGAGGTCCATCGCCACGAGGACCACGGCACCGATGACGAGGGAAAAAATGCTCTTGGAATTTCTGTACCAGTGACAACGAATGTGATTGGAACGCCCAGTGGCTTTAGCCGCTCTGCCCAGTACAAAATGAGTTCTTTGAGGATAGGGAACTGTTCCACGTCCCCATCATGAGAAACCCATAACTGTTTAAGCATCGCATTGGCTTCGTCGATGACAATGAACATTCCGTTTGACCGGATTATGTCAGGTAGCAGGGCGCGAATTTCGTCCAGCACTTTGGTTAAAAGTTCCTCTATCAGTGTTAAAGGCTTGAAGTCGAGAGCAATAAAAAGAGTGGCGTAAATGTCTGTATGCCGAGATGAAGAATAAATTTGTGCAAGCAGCCAACGACGTTTGTGGTCTTCGTTAAAGCCCCCGCACGAAGCAGCGGCCTGGAGAAAATCCTTAAAAACGAGTAGATGGGCAAGGAGCACCGTAGAAAACTTGACATTGAAGAGTTTTCGGTTGTGAGCCAGGACAAGATCAAAGCTGAGTTCCGAAGCTTGAGGGAGCGTTTCCTCTCGATATTTTTCGTAGACAAAGCCCTGCTGCAGTGCCATTTGGAGTGACTTGGCCTCGGTGTGATCCGCACTGCCTGTGAAGTAGAAGCCCCAATTTTGGCAGAGACCTTCATACACTAAACGTGTTTTCCCAGTAGCTGTTGTGTTGACAAGAAATCTGTTGCGTTGACATCAACATGATTTAGGAAATGTGTCCCGTATGAAGTACCTACGTATTTAGACCTTTTTGGAAAAGATTCTGGACACGCTCATTCAGGTCAGGATCATCTTTGAAACTTCCCAACTCATAGAAAAGCATATTCTCAAGGGTCCTTTCCTCGTGAGAGATGGAATACAAGATCGTCTCAGAATCGGTGGCCTCGCGTATTATCCAAAGCGGTGAAGCCATCCCTTTGACCCGTTTCTCTATCTCTTCCGACACTTCCTCCAACATGCGAGGCACTTCATCGATGCACCAGATACTTTGCTCAAGTGGGCGAGGGAGTGCGTATTCTGAAAGTTATGGTTGGATGAATGCCTGAGCGAGCGCATCGTGTATCTACGTATCGCAACATTTCTCCCAAACTTGGGTAAAATTTCGAGTAGCCTTCGCTTCCTTGACCAGATCAAGAAGCGCTTTGTTGGTGTATAATAAGAATGCGAACGACTGGGGGGAGCCAAGAACAACTTCGTGTTCGGCCTTGTCCTTGATAGAATCTGGACACAAGAGAGAAAGCAACTCGGCCGCTACGTCGCGAGAGAGATCTGGGAAGGAGTCCAGAATATTCTCGATCGACATGGTCGTTAGAGTTATGACTAGTGGCGTGTTCCAAGTGCATCAATTATCTCCCAGAGAATCTTGAGCTTGAACAAGCAAAAGGCCTTGAAAAGGAGAGGCTGAGACCCATTGGAGCCCAGATGAGATTCAGTTTGACGCAGATTGGTCTCCAAGTAACCAAACTGAGTCATACTCGCAGCCAAGCTTTTCCCTGATAATGACGTGAAACTCTTCTAAATTGCCACCTCTGGCGAGGATACTGAGCACTACCGGCCAGATGCCACGAGTAAGTTTGTATCTCGGCGCGAGCTCCTTTACCGCTTACCTCACACCATGAGTCCACACCTCCCCGCATCATAGTAGCGGCCTCAATCAATTTCTGGAGATGTTGCTGCTAATCAGCGAGAGCTTGCCGAATGCAACTTTCAGAAGGTAGCCACGGACGATAAGCTGGAGGGCGGCTCTGAAGCCTTCGACTTCGATTTTTTGGCCAGCTCTGAACGCAGCTAATGATGCACCCGAAGACGCCGTTTATCACAGCGGCCTGTCGCCAACTTGTCGTCGTTCCCATCTTTCCTCCCGCTGCCGCCAGCTCTTCCACCGCGCTTAACGAGTGGCATATCCTGATGAGTATTGCATTTACGCGCTGCATGCGATTCCAATTCCTTGCTCGTCTGACATCGTCTTTTTATCGTTTCTAGATGTCAAACCGTTATCAACTTTTCTTACTAGCTTTCATGGCTTATGTAGTCCTTCCTCACACGATTTTGTTGGCTGAACCAACAGTTTCTGCGAGTCATGATTCGTATCATTCTAGCATCCAGTACCGTAATGAGTACTTCTGCAACTCGACATTTCTCTTCATCTAGATATTTTTCTGCTTTCTTCTCTAATAATTTCTTCTCATTTCTTCCGACACAATGATAATGAAGAGATTATTTACACATCGAAAGAGTCGGAAGTCTACAACTTTTCAAGCGATTCGAAGTACGGGTCCGCCGGTCCGGTCATCAAACAGGATCAGGTCCGAAGTTGGGGTCGTGTTAACCTCAACAGACGTTGGTGAGGTTTCAACCAAAACTGTCATTTCACCTTCTCCAATGTCCATGTAATGGCCTCAACTGAAGACGAGAATGGTGGACGTGCCAATGGTCAGGAAAAAGACATCATAACTCTCGCAGACAGCTTAGTTTCTTTGAATGGCCATGTGAAGGATATTCGGGCTCGGAACCATAACCACACGCGATCCCAGCACCAAAGTGATGGCCCCGACAACGACGAGGAAGAATTAGATGAGGATGAGGAGCACGAGCACGATCACGAGGGGGAAGAAGGTGATGACGAGAATGACGAAGAGGAAGAAGACTCTGAAGAGGGCGAAGACGAGGATGAGGACGAGGAAGATGAGGAGGAAGACGACAAAGACGGCGACGACGAACCTGCGCTCAAGTACGAGCGACTTGGTGGCGCTGTTCCAGACCTGCTCAAGAAAGATTCTGCTTCAGCTCTCGTCGTTTCCAACAAGCTCATGGTCAGGACAACTTGTCCTCTGCCCAACCAGTTCTCATGCATTTGACAGGCACTAGGCACTCACGGCGGCATTGTTCATATCCTCGATCTCGATGGAAAACGGATAAAATCTTACAAGCCTCACATGGCCTCCGTCATTGATATTGCAATGGATTCAACAGCTGATTTTGTGGCTACTGCGTCCATGGACGGTGAGCACGCGGACAAGCCATATTCATTTCCCTCTTATGCATGACCCCAGGACAGGTCGTCATTCGTTCTATGTCTACTGCAGAAACGTACAACTTCGATATGAAGCGTCCTATGCGTACAGTGGCTCTTGAGCCCAACTTCGCGAAACGCACCACACGGACATTCGTGTGCGGTGGTCTGGCAGGTAATCTCATTTTGTACGAGAAAGGGTGGTTAGGCCACAAAGAAACGATATTGCATTCCGGAGAAGGTCCTATATGGCAGACTCGCTGGCGAGGCAGGCTTATTGCCTGGGCGAATGATCTTGTGAGTACTGACTGCGCTTCTAATCGCCCCACGTAGCTTATGCTTGCTTCTCAGGGAGTAAAAATCTATGACTACGTATCACAAACGCGTATCACTTTTATTGACCGACCTGCCGAGAGTCCCAGAGCGGATCTTTTCAAATGCTCACTCGAATGGCAAGACGACTCAACGCTGCTCATTTCGTGGGCAGACCATATCAAAGTTGCTCGGATCCGTACAAGACCCCGAACTTCGAATAATGCAACCGTGCCGCCATTCATTGTTGAGATCACAGCGGTCTTTCACCTCGATTGTATGATAGCGGGTATTATACCTCACCCCACCCCAACACCCGCGTCGGACGCATCTCAAGCCTTGATCCTCGCCAGTGATTCCGCATCTCACATCTCCTCCGCCCCAACGTTAACTTCCTTCCTAATCGTTGCCTATAGCCCTCCTGACACTTTCTTCGACGAGAGAACCGACGACCGAGAAAGGCAGGCCCGCAAAGCTGCAGATCGTCCAGAGCTCCGCATTATCTCGCGAGCAGGCGAGGAATTAGCCGCTGATGCCCTCAGCATCACAGACTTTCACCTGTGGGGATGCAATGATTACGTCCTTTGTGATGTTCTTGGGAGTGAGGCAGCCACTGCATCGGAGGAGGGGCGTTGCTATGTTGTCATGAGCCCCAGAGACCTCGTTCTTGTCAAGCCAAGGGATCGAATGGACCACGTTGCCTGGCTGGTAGAGCGAAAGAGATATGAGGAAGCACTGACCAACATAGAATTAATTGAGGCTGAGACGCCCGCGGTTGTTGGGGAGACTTCATTGAGCGCTGCTGAGATTGGACAGCGATATATAGAGCATTTAGTCAGCCAAGGTTAGTTGAGTTGTCATGTTCGTCCTCCATCTTACGGATCTATGTCATAGGTGATTTCTTGAAGGCTGCGCAACTCACACCCAAGGTGTGTGGCCAGGAGTCGAAGCGTTGGGAGGACTGGATATTTGTCTTTGCAGAGAAGCAACAACTCCATGTAAATACACGGCATTCATTGCTTTTCTATCGACTAACGCGTTGTGCTTCAGGCTATCATTCCGTTCGTACCAACTGAGTCTCCGCTTCTGGACCACGTCGTATATGAGATGATGCTTGCTCATTTCCTGACACATGACCGACAGGTGCGGTCTATCCTTACCTGTGGAGGCCAACACTGACATCGGGATAAAGACTCTGCTGCAGACTGTCAAGGATTGGCCAAGAGATATTTACAACATCGATGCGGTAATCGTTGCTGTACGGTCAGAGCTGGATAGAACAGCGTCAACATCGTCCACCATACACTCATCTGCAAGTTCCAAACTCTTGATGGAATGTCTAGCTGAATTGTACGTTGATCACGAGTTTTTATCCGCACAACATTTTTTCAAGATTTTGATTTTCCTTCTTTCTTCAAGATACACTGCGAATCGTCAACCTGGCAAAGCCCTCCCCTACTTCCTCAGGTTGCGGAGGCCGAACGTCTTTGATCTCATTCGCGAACATAACCTGTTTACTGACGTGCAGGACCAAGTCTTGCTACTGGTACAATTCGATGACGAGCTCATGAAGCAGCGTAAACGTGATGGACAGGTGCTGGACGACAAACGAAGCGACGCAATCACGCTTCTCGTCAACAACATCCACTCAATACCCGTGAGTCCTTTCCTTGCACCGTGCGATAACATTTAATCCCATTCCTTGTCATAGATAGGTCGTGTTGTACAACAACTCGAGAGTAGTCCTTACTATCTTTTTTTGTACCTCGACGCGCTAGTGATGGAGAAGGATCCAAATCTGGTTTCAGACTTCGCAGACCTCCAGGTTCGAGAACAAAGATATGATATGTTCGACTGTAATTGTTGATATGCTGTTTGCCCAGGTCAAGCTATATGCAGAATACGCTACACCTCGGTTGATCGACTTCCTGCGAGCTAGCAACTACTACAATCTCGAGATGGTGTGTAGTAGGATCACACCTACGTTGTCGTTACGGTAGGCTGATGTTTTATAGGCTTACAATGTGTGTCAAGGGAGAGATCTAGTACCAGAGATGGTTTTCTTGTTGGGTAAGATGGGGAACAACAAGAAGGCATTGATGCTTATAATTGAACGCCTTGGTGACGTCCATCGAGTAAGTAAACTATCTTTATCTTTGGATCTTTCCGAGCTGATTTTTTCGTTAGGCTATCGAGTTTGCCAAGGAGCAAGGTGACGATGACCTTTGGGAAGATCTTCTGAAATATTCGGAAACAAGACCCAGTATGCTTCCTACATCATAGCCTGAAGTTTTCCTCAATGTTTCTTTCCTAGCTTTCATCCGCGGTCTATTAGAGAATGTCGGGGTCGAGATCAGTCCAATCAGACTTATCCGGCGTATCAAGAACGGGCTCGAAATACCTGGGTTAAAGGAAGCGTTGATTAAGATACTTCAGGACTTTCATCTCCAGATATCCTTGCTTGAGGGTTGCCAAATGATTATGAACGGAGACAGCTCGGATTTATCGCAGCAACTGCAACACAACCAGAGCAGTGGGTTCTTCCTTGGAGGTAGGCATCAACAATTACCACGAGAGATTATGCTCACCACTTCAATATAAGCGAAAACCCAATGCCCCATCTGTTCACTCTCCCTACAGGAAAATCCACAGTCGCTTCTTCTTCTTTTCCTGTGTCGGCATGTGGTACATGCGCATTGTGCAAACGGGGGCGATCAACTACCTCCCCAACCAGATCCGGCCTTACGTGTTGTTGGTATAGGCGGCGGTGCTCTAGGACTTAGTGGAAAGATTGCATTGTGAATATTTATCCACTTTCTCGTTCTGTGATGGCTAACCAATCTGGCTTTTCAGTGAGTCTGTGGTGCGATCGAGGATTAGACAGGGCTGTCCTGTATGCCATCAGAGATGTGAAGGATTGCGGACATGATTATCTCTCTCCCATCCTTTTCTGTTCTGCTTGGATACCAATCATAACATGATACACATACGACGCAAACGCGCTAACCACCAATTGTCATCATTGCCGCTGTCAACGATCTCGACATTCGACATAATTTGGAGCATGTTTATTTGTCGGGTCATATGTCTTTCCAGTTTCATGATCATGAATCATTACAGGGCCCTCACAGAGCACAGTTGTGAATGACCCTCTATCGAAGTGGAGTCATAGGAATATCCGTGCGCGCCATTCAGTTTGCAATTAGCAGAAGTCCACCATGCTTTATTTGTCAATGTTTTCCAGCCTTTAAGTTATAGAGGTAAGGTAGAAGTCTACCTTACTCGAAAGTGCAAGCTTCGGAAAATTCAGAAGTTCCTTCCTTCTAGATATCGCTAGATCAGCGACTTTATGTTTTTCATGCCTCGGAGATATAGAGCTATATACGTGTTACGTGGAAATTCAACACTCTGAACCCCTAATACACTGCCTTTCTAACTGACCCCTGTCTTATGTTTTTTTTTTTGTGTGGCGCAGAGCAACCTCCTCTTTGGCTTGTTCAAGTGGGTCGCTTATCCATATTTGTAGAATCATATGCTCTCTAATGCTCTATAGGAGGACTTTCACCGCCTCACCGCCTCGGATTCTTGAGTAAAGTGGGTCTCTCCGTCAGATATAAAAGGGCGTCATTTACACTTAGCCAGTCCAGTCTCGGGAACTCGCTTTGACCCTCAGTACACAAAAACATCGTCTGCGTCACTACTCTTTCACTCCAAAAGAATGAAATACTCGTTTCCTCTCTGCGCAGTTCTCGGGCAGGTCGTGCTCACCACCTTCGTAGCTGCTGTCCCACTCCCTGCATCCAGCAATGAGCTTATCGAGGTTAGTTCCTTTCTACCCTCACGGAATTGGTGCTCTCTGATCACTGAACTTTAGAGAGGCTATAATTGGAACAGTAGTTATTACAAAAAATGGCAGCCTTCCCGCTGGAATCCGTGGTCATCATGGGACCCCTCCCGCCATTATGGCGGAAACGGTGGGAATGGGGGTAATGGTGGGAACGGAGGGAAAGGAGGGTGGAACCAGGGTGGATGGTGGAACTCTGGAGGCAACGGAGGTAATGGTGGAAATGGTGGAAATGGCGGTAATGGAAGTTATGGCGGTAATGGAGGGAACGGAGGTAATGGCGGGGATGGTGGTAATGGGACTGGAAATGGCGGCAACGGTGGAAATGGCGGCAATGGCGGCAATGGAAGTAATGGAAGTAATGTGTTTGGCAACAGTGGAAATGGAGGAAATGGCGGAAACGGTGGATACGGCGGCAATGGAGCTCATGGCGGGAACGGGGGAAACGGAGGAAATGGTGGTAATGGTGCCAACGGTCAGCCCAATGGGATGAATGGGATGAATGGGGAAAATGATCGGTAGTGATGATAATTATGGATTTTCGTCCCCAAGTCACATAGAATGTGAAGGAGTAAGCATTTGAGGAATTAACAGGAGTAAACTCTGAATATAGTGGTCATTTGATGCTATAGCCCAGACCAGCAACACAACTCAAGTCTATGCAATCATGCAATCGCCAAGTAGACGATCGAGGGAAGGGAAGATTGTTACAGGCGATAGTTCAGAGTCAGAAAGTATGGTGTGTGCGTATACAGGGGTACATTGGTTTGTTTGTTGTGATGAATCCGGGGACACGGTAGTACGTTCCTCCCAGTGATCCTAATGCATGAAATGCGCATCGCCGATATCTTGCAAAGCGTAATCTTCATCGATTATCGATGTCAGAAGTGCCTCGTGTTCTGAAGGAGAGCTCATGGTGATCAGCAGGCCCCTCGACTACTACCTTCTCTTTGCCCTTTCCCTTCCCCTCAGCCTCCTTTGATCCCGATATATGAGGGAGAGGATGACGAGCCTCGTCAAAACCTTCCAGAGCGGAGCCATCTAGGATAGATGCAAGGTGTGCCTCTTGTTCGGGAGACAGCCCGAGAGACCTGGCGGTTATGGGTTGATGCGAAGAATGAGAGTGATCGTGGGTGTGCGCGTGTCCGGCATCAAGCCACTTCAAAAAGTTCTAAAGGCTTGGTGGCGATGCAAGGAGGTCGAGGAGGTCGTCGTCGTAAGCGTACTCAAGGCCATGGTGATGATAATGCTCGTCTCCATGTTCTCAATGGGCGTGAGGCTCGTGTACCTGGTCCATGCTCAAAAAGTCATCGAAGTTAGGTCCACTATCCGTCGACCCCCCAGCACCATCCACTCGAGCATATTGTGTGAGGAGGTTGGCTGAGTAGGGACTAAGGGACGAGAGCAGGTCGTTGATCAAAGAAAGATCTGAATGCTCGCAATGATGGGTATGGACGTGTGCATGCTCCTCGGCGACAGAAGCATCAGTGGGAGTGACTGTCCCGCTCCCCTCCTGCTCTTTCTTTCGATTCTCCAAATCGGTTATGAATCCCTCAAAGATGTCATGCATACCCGCTAACCCCTCGTCTGCAGAGAGGCCACACGCCTTCTCGGAGACTAAGATCCGATCCCATGTTGCGCGAAGGCGAGCTGGGTCTAGGAGTGTTGAGATGTCGAGGTCAGTTAAATCTGCACCAAGATCGCGTCAATTGATGATGGATAGAGGGAAGGTAGACATATACATACCTTCCCCACCAGTAGCAGACTCTTTGGTGATCAAACTTTGCATTTTCTTCGCAAGGTCATTCACAGATTCTTTGTTGGCCGTGTTTCCATCGGTCTCTAAGAGGGAAGCGTTGGCGGGCGGGAGTGTACCGGGGAATTTGCGAGCGATGACATCTACAAATCACATCAGTCCTGAGCATTACATTGAGTTAGATGCAGATCCACCATCGAAACGATGCTGATCGCTGACATCGCTGTGGATATTTGTTAGAGTTAATGGGGACTGTGGTGGTTTGATGGTTGAAATAAACATCGGGCTAATCCAAGAAGAAATTGGCAGGCAATTGTCGATTTTTCGGTTTTGAGTGAGGTGGTAGAAGACGAAGATTAGTTCTGCCTATGTCAGGTATTAAATATGGCATGCTGTATTGCAACGAGGCCTGCCAAACGGGCCGTAAAATCAGAAGAATCACCGCCGTCGCCGGGTTACGCCACATGCGCTCTATAGACGCCGTTCTCGCTCGAACAGTTGAATGGCCGAGGGACGAGAGATAGCGTCCTTCAACGCCAACTCGTAACGAGGTAGAGTGACGCTCGGCCATAGTGTGATTAACACGTCCAAACATTGCCTCAATATCACTTCCCATCTTTGGAGGAAAATGGTTAGAACAACTGAAACCACGTATATATTAAGATGTGAGGAGACGCCTGCAGCTGTCTTCACCCGACCTCAGTGATGTCGAGTACAATGACATTAACTAGGAAAACATACCTGCGACGTAGCCAACTTGCCACTCCGACGATGTCATTGGGATCTTGAACCGTTGGTTACTAATAGCGCTCATGTTCATCCCAAAAGAGTTGTTGCTAGGCTTGATTGTCAACACGAAACCGACAGATCCAAATGAAAGTATACCACCCGACACAGAGAACGACGTCGCAGTGCAGAAGAAACGCATTGACAGATATCCTGAGGCAATAGCACATGCGATGAAGCGAACATCAGCTTTCGACAAGGACAGTCCGTCATAAGAGTGAAATTCCATAAAGGGGGTTGAGTACAAGTCTACCAAAGCGACCTGGAATAAACCTTCAATACAGAACACAAACCGCTTCCTAAGTGGTCCCTACCCCATCGCGTCGTGTCCCGCTTGCAACCTCAACTCTTACACCCTAAAAACTCGCACGGGAGTCCCGATTGCCGGAGAGTTCAGTACCAGACGGCTGTGTAGATTTGAAGCACAAGAAGATCAAAGTTGGCTGTAAAGCAGGCAGTTATGGAGGCGAGAGTGCAAGAGGAAGAAGAGGTAAATTAGCAGGGCGAGTGGCCATGTTGTGGAGGTCGATGACAGTTTAAAGAGAGAAGAGGAAATTGGTTACAACGGCTTGGAGGTGCCCTAGGTGGCGAGGACGCCGCTATAAAAGAGGAGTGAATGAACAAGAGCAAAGGCAGAGAGCGCGAGATTGTTTGGCAACACCATCCCGTACCACACAACCATAGATCACCAACGCGACTGGCACATCGTCGGCATATCCGTCAATTTCCAAGACGCCTCCTCCTTCAACAAGGAATCTACCACTCTGCCTGAAGCACATCAGTGTAATTCCTCTTTTGCTAGCAGCAGTCTCTGCTCTCTTACGGAGATTCATATCGTTTCGTGTATCATCCCACCAGCTAATTCGGACCTTCTCCCATCCTGTTGTACTCATAGATTCTTCAACTTGAGAAAAGGGCGCACTCTGCGCTGTCTGGCCCAAAAGTCCGATCGTAGTTAGATCACTCTCCTCCATTCTCTTATCAAGCCGAGCAGGCTTCCTAAAAATGGAGAGCACGGACGCAATAGATCCATCCGCCTGGCAAAACTTCAAAGCTGCCAACTTGCTCAATGTGTTTATTCGCAAGAATAGTGAGAATTCTGGGAATGCTGATAATGGGGTTTGTAGTGACGGAGGGGAAGGAAAGAATAGACGGAGTCGATGGATGTTACAAGTAATGGGATAAACGGAGAAAACAATCGGTAGTGATAATAATTACGAAGTTTCGTCCCCAACTTGAGTACAATGCTAAGCATTCGAGGAATTAATCGACGAATATATCATTCTGCCTTACGTATGTCAATGTAATTTCTTTTTTACCGGCAGAAGTCTCTGCTCCCCGACGGAGATTCTTATTCTGTGGTGTATCATCCCGCCAGCTGATTTGAACCTCTTTCCAGTCTGTTGTACTCATATATTCTTCAACCTGAGAAAAGGGGATGCTCTGCGCTGTGTGACCCAAAAGTTTGATGGTAGTTGGATCGTTCTCTTCAATCCCTTTAAGCCGAGCAGGCTTCCTGGAAATGGAGAGCACAGACGCAATAGATCGATCCACCCGGCAAAACTTCAAAGCTGCCAACTTGGGCATGGCTTGATCTAGTGCAAGTGCCTCGCCATTCAGTAGCTCGTTGTGGTAGGCATCATCGCCAGAGAATTTGAATTCTGTGAGAGAGGGTGCCGTCAAGCATAGCACGGTATAAATGTCACTGTTTGAAAGTCCTCGAACCAAGAAAAGTTCAAGTCTTTTTAATCGAGGAGTGGGCACCGTGATGAGCCGTAGTAGTTGAGATCCAGTGACTACGCTTCTGTAGAACGCAAGATCTTCTATCTCAAACTTGACTTGGCCTTGAATAGATTTCTTCGAGTTTCTAAGCTGTTGTAAGCCCGTGAACACAACAAGAAAGCGGTAAATCTTACTCGACTTCCTCTAGGAGGTATCCAGGGCAACGCATCATTTTCAATGTCCTCAGCCGTGTCCATCCAGAAATCCAGTCTAGTAGATCATCAACTCTGAATAGCAGCGTTCCATCCACACCGTCGATTATCAGAACCTCCACCCGCTGCAGGTCCTTTAGTGCCTGAATGAGCAACTCCCTAGCTGATTCATGTACAGCAATAAGCATCACTGTGGAAACAAGCGAAGCCTGCTTTAGGATTGTTAACGCTACGTCCCACAAATTAGGTGTCTTGTAATGAGGTGAATAATCCCAACGGTCGAATCCTCGTATGAGACTTGCGCGTTCAGGTCGCAATTTTAGAGACTGCGCCACACGGTGAACATCGGGCCTATCGAAGAGGGACAATTTTTCATTCAAGTCTTCGAAGAATATGTCAAGACCGTGGACCCAAGCTTTGCAGGTGAGGCCACAAGACAATAAATTGGTGCGCCAGCCCTTCATTCCACCTTCCACGACGTACTGTATGATCCGTCGGATGATTGAACGATGAGATAATAATGAACTAGGCGCCTCTCGCCCAGTGATGGGAAGGATGCGTAAGAAATGCTTGAAGAATTTTGCACAAGAAGCATCATGTGAATGCAAAGAATTATCGATGCGGAGTGAAACAATAAGGGAGGCGTCATTGGGATTACACATGCGAATGCGGTCATAAACCACTCGTAGAGGACGCGGAAAACGATGATCGTGAAGTCGCGGCAAGAAAATTATCTCGGGATGCAGAAATCTGCCTTTTCCAATCGCTTCTAGGACCACAGTGCAGATATCAGAGGGGCACAAGTTGGCGACGAGTTGGTTGGTATACGCGCGATCTAAGCGACGATTTGAAAGGAATCTACGATGTCGAACTAGCATTGTCGAAGAACCTTCCATGAAGTTCATTCCTGTGCTATATGAGTCTGTCAGACTCTTCTGGGCATCAAAAGTCAAGTAATCAAGAAGTATTAAAGGGCATACAAGGCTCTTGACCTCTTCCGAAGATTCGTCGCATACTATCAAGAGACGGATAGCAGAGAATCGATGGCGGAGGAAATCGTCCAGAACAACTGAAACTATACATATATTGACATGTGAGGGGAGTTTGTAAGAATGATAGCTCAACCAAGTTTCTGGGATTATCTCCATGGTAGTAACGAAGAAAGGATCCAGTATGGAGCGATAACTTTACGTAAGTCATAGCTCAGATAATCTTATCTGATTGAGACAGTAGAAAGTACGAATGGGCAACGTTAGTACAATATGGAATATCACTTCACTCTAAGACCAACCACGAACAGCGCCACGCCCACCGCCGTGACCCCGCTCCTTCTCGATAACAAACATTGCATCGCGCATTGTAACCAAAGTCCGAGTGTCCTCCTCTTCTGCAGTAGCTGTTGGTGTTGCGGACTTCTTCGCCGAAACATACGGTCGCGCCCAAGAACTGTTTCCTCCGGTACCAGATGCCGGTGTCGTTGTCGTTGCCACAGTTGTCGAAGTACCGCTGGGATTTGGGGAAGCCACTGCAGCAGTGGTGCTACTAGTGGCGGCAGCAGCAGTGGTTACGGCAGCTTTACCCTTCGGCGTAGCCGTAGCCGAAGCATTCGACGCGTTCATCCAGGCATATTTCCCTCCTAATCCCGCGGCTTGTGTTGCCACAGCATTCGACATCTTTTTCCTCACATCCTCCGACATGTTGCGCGCAGTGACGCCAGGACCCTCCTTCTTGCGCTTCTTCTTCGCCCCACCCTCCATATCGTCGAAACCATCTGCCGACAGAGCATTCGCAGCGCCGTTCACTTGGGCAGCGAGAGCGGCGGCGTGTGCAGCAGCCATATCCTGACGTTCTTTTCGCTCTCGTCGGATTCGTGTCTCTTCCTCACGCTCAATCTTCTCCAACGCCGCCAACTGCTTAGCAACATCACTGCGAACCACGATGCTCCACATGGGCGACCCGTCCTCGAATTGTGAAGCTGGTCGGTCAAACTGTGTGTCGTTGCGATGGTTAGAGGCGATTATCATTGCAGTTACGAGGTCCTGAAGGCGCGCTCGCAGCGCAAGAGCCATATAATTGGTAGTATCGTCTGGTATTTTTGTGATCTTATGCTGGGTGCCGATCGTTCGCATGGTTGCACCGAGAATACGAGTGTCGAATGAAGGTGTCGCAGGTTGTTTCCGTGTGCGGTCTTCAAATGAGCGGTACGAGTGCTGTTGTTCATGCGATCGTTGAAGTGTCTCTTCCTCTGCCTATCATCGATCTGTAAGCACTGGATAGAATGAGATGTATGAGATACATACTCGTAAATCAACACCAGCACTTCCAAGAGCGTCATTCAATGTGGCGATATCAGACGTATCTATCCCAGTATTTGTTGCCGGAGCTGGTGTCGTTGCAGGGCGCTGTACAGCCGGTGTTGCGACTTGTGGAGCTGCCGTTTGCGGTGCAACAGCAGCAGCAGCATAGGCACCATAGTGGCCATAGGTGGCCTGCGGGTAGTGCGTTGTGTACTGGTAGTGCTGGTATGGCGTCGTCCTGTATACAAGTTCAACATACACCCACAAGTCGCGATAATGACTGTGTTTTTACGTGGCATGTGCGGTCTGTTGTTGCAAAGCAGGATCAATTGGTATTTCTGCAACGAAATAAGACAGTCAGATATGGGCGCAGAGAATATAAGCCAGACCGTACGAGACGTCGTTGCCCACTGAGGCGCTGTGTAGGTCGGCGCTGGTGTTGGTGGAACTGGCGTCGAGGACTCAGATTCGGACTTCATGGCCATCGGATATCTGCAAAGCGTTATACAACAAAAAAGGTCCTGGCGTATAGAACAAAGGCAAAGGGCCAAGTCGCTGTTGACGGCAGCGAAGAGAGGTATGAGTCAGTCACGTGGTAGCCTCGCTCCTTCATCTCCTGCCACAGCGTTCTTTGGTAGCGATGGTGCCGCCGCCGGTAAGTTCTTCTATTTTCTTGAGCTCGCGTCTGTTCTAACTGTCTCTTGTATCTGTAGCCTACCTGCCTGTTCTTTCTGCGAGGAAACTGCAAATTTGGTACCAAATGCCGCAACTCACATGTTATGCCATGTACGCTTCAATGGAAGTCAATCGTTCATTCCACGTTCATTTACATATATTCCTAGCGAATACCACAATAAAGCCACCATTCACGTTAGTCAATTTGGTTTTTTAATCGTCCCTAACAAGCTACTCATCTATTATAGCGAGGAAATCATGTCCCAAGATTTGACGCCTCAAAAGGACAAGCCTCTTTGGCCACTATCAACTTATGCGCCTGCGAAACATGAGCCCAATCTCCTCACGGACTTGGATTTGTCACCTGAAGAGTTGCGAGTGCAAGCTTTGACCAGTAACCAGGCAGGAACAGGGGACCAATACGTGAGTCCAATACAACTAATCTTCCGTAGTACTGCTTTTCTGATCGCACTTCCCCAGGTGGCCTTCGAGAATCAAAAAATCACTGCCGCGGAGCAGGTTTACTCAGTGAGTGACTATATTTTATGTTCATAATACCTTCCTAACGAGCAACGCACAACAGAACGCGCGCGATAATTTGGGTCAAGTATATCAAACGGCTTGTAACCAGTGTCTCAGCGTTATGGTACAAACTGCCGTTTCTGGGGGTACAGTGTCTGCAGCACCGCCCGCTACAACATCTGCATTCGGGAACCCAGCCTCCACTTCAGCATTCGGGAATACAGCTACGACTTCAGCATTTGGGAATCCATCCTCTACATCAACATTTGGCCAGTCTGCCTTTGGCACTACTGCACCTACGTCGACCTTTGGTGGCACCAATAATACCACGTCTGCCTTTAGTGGCCTCCCTACTGCAGGCAACTCAACTACTTCCGTTTTCGGAACCCCCACTTTCGGCCAACCTGCGTTTGGGCAGACCTCTGGTCCAGCTGCGACATCTGCGTTTGGACAACCCTCAGCGTTCGGACAACCTGCAGCCCCACAGCAGGTGACGTCTGCCTTTGGCCAGCTTGCCAATACACAACCCACCACCTCCGCCTTTGGTCAACCTGTGGCCCCACCACAGACCACGTCTGCCTTTGGCCCTGCATTTGGCCAGCCCTCCGCATTTGGGCAGGCGGCTCAATCCTCAGTCATCAAACCCGCCAGTGGGGCTTTCGGCGGACTCAATTCTTCCACTACATCAAGTGCATTTGGCGGTGGAGGTGGAGCGTTTTCTGCATTTGCTAATAAGCCATCTGCCTTCGGTGCGGGCGCGCCAGCCACCTCTGTGTTTGGACAGTCTTCCTTCAGTACAGCAGCACCTGCCCAGCCAACGTCGGCGTTTGGGAATCCTGCCCCTGCCACTTCTGCCTTCGGGAATCCCGCTCCTGTCCCCGTCACATCGGCATTTGGCAACCCTGCTCCCGCTACGTCGGCATTTGGCAATCTTGCTGCCGCCACATCAGCATTTGGTAACCCTGCACCTGCTACATCAGCATTTGGCGCTCCATCGACTTTCGGTATGTCTGCAGCAACTACTACCTCTGCTTTTGGGACTCCCGCGCCAGCTACATCAGCCTTTGGCAACCTGGGGGCCAGTAACCCACCCGCCTTCAATGCTCTCTCACAGACATCTGCGTTTGGCGGTTCTGCATTCGACCCTCAATCGAATGCCCCCAAGAATACGTTCACGAACCCGAACAATAACATCGTCTCTCCGTTTGCCCCTGGAGGCTCAGCCTCTGCCTTCCCCATACAGTCAAGCACCTCATCTCAGCCTCCGCTGTCTGCTTTCCCAATGGCGTCGCCATCCACATCCATTCAACCTCCATCGTCGAACAGGACAAAGTCTGGCAAGCCAGACTTTTCCCAAGTGAAGTCACTTTATCAAAAGGACTTCACCCCTTATGACCAGTTACTCCCGAGCGATTATATGAAGCTCCTACCGGATGCAGCGCGGGACGCATTCCAGAATCAGAATTTTGAGTGGGGCAATATACCAGAATGGGTTCCACCCTTGGAAGTGAGGTGACGGGAAGATCGGTCCTATTCTTGTAATTTCTATGAACAATTAACATCATACTGTAGTTATATCATGCATGTATTATTTGATTATCCACCCAATGACTGTGTCCACGGCGGATTCGCAATGCTTCCACTAGGCGCAACCAAGCACCCACTTGAATTATTTCACCGGTAGGCAAAGAACTTGCTCGCAAGTGGCGTGTTGACAGCCCAATACAACGTGATTTGAAGAATGCTCGAAATTGGAACTTAATACTATAACATGTGCCAGGCGTCTAAAATATAATGCAGAGTGTCCTTCCCTTCTCCGCCTCTTCTTTCTTGTTTATTTATATCAGCACTGAGTGTTGCGGTACACCTGCGTGGCGAAGCACTAGAAAACAATGGCTTAAGCACGACAACGTCAATCTCGATTTAGAACTTACATTATAACTGTCTGCATTCACGACCGCGAGATTGTCAGGTAGTGCCTGATCTGCGGCGCAGCCATAAGCGATGTCATCTGTACCTGCAACGGCATGGGAGAGCTATTTGTGAAGGTTTAGTATTAGAGTGCTACAATGATCAAGTAGACACATGCCTCGTGCAAGGTTGTGGCACCGCGAATGTTCCTGGAAGTAACGGTGGTCCCGTTGCAGAGAGAAGCAGAAGGTTTCTGGGCGAAGAAGAGGTTGCAATAGTAAACCTGCATAATCTTTCGTCAGTGAAAATTTGATCATTTGGAGGAGAACTAACATTGGTGGTAGCGAGGATGGTGTAGGAGACGATACCACTTGCGCAGGCAGAAAAACTGTCCGTGCAGCTCAACCTGTGTGGTAGGTTAGCACTGAAAAGAATGAAATATGACAGTAGGCGTACGTTCTCGTCGTTGAGTTCTCAGCTGCAACGGTGTTGTAAACGGCCATAACGTTTGTTGTCGAAGTATTGCCCCAATAAGAGGAATACAACAAATCCGACGCTCCTCGGTTCAAGATGTAATTCACAGCGGTCGTAGCCAAGACTCGTCCCTCGTAGTAGCTACCAAGACAATTTAAGAACATATCAGCACATCAGGTTGACCCAACCAACTCACCTAGAATCAACGAAAGCCCTCTGAGAAGCAGATGGGCAGACATCTACGGCACGCTTTTCTTGTTCTTCGAGATCGCGGCGTATAATGGGTTGGATCACAGTGATGACCATGTTGTTGGATCTAACATTGACACCATAGAGAGTCGAGACACCTGCGATAAACCGTTGCGACGCAGGCATAGCCAGGAAATCAACGATGGGCGCAAAAGTAAAGTTGCCAGCGCCAAATGAAGACATGCTGTAAAGTGATGAAACTAGAATGGTCGTCAATTTGAAAGATCCACTAAAAGTTTTGAAGATGTATGTACCGTTATGGGAAACGAGGATGGTGCGCCCTGCGGGAATGATAGTAAAAGCAGTGTCATCAAGAGAGGCATGGGACAGGAAAAGCTGCGAGTTGTGTTAGGGGCAAAACCAGTACATTAGTATAAACCAGCAAACCTTGGCTCCAGTGAAGGGAACACTTATATTGCCTTTCGTGACGTCGAAGGATTTTGTAGGCAGAGCGTCATCGAGAATCGTGGAATATTTGAGAATCTTGAGGTCAGTTGTGCCATAATTTGTGATGGTGGCATTGAAATAAAGCTGGTTGGCCGAGTTCACCACAGATAGCGGACCAGAGAGTGCTACTGATAGCCCGTCGAATCGGTAGGGCGAGGCAAGAGCGCTGGTGGCGAGAGCCAGAGAAACCAATGGTGTAAAGAACATGTTTGCTGGTTTTCGGAGCGAAGGGGAGAGAGATAATCTGACCAGAACCGTTGCAAGTGAGTTCTTTTTAAAGGAAATGGGCACTCTGAGACCCGCAGTAGAATCTAAGCACCACTACGGCGCTCGTACGACTCTATATCATCTGAACCTCGAGTTTTGACTCTTCAACGGTGCTATTGTGCACTTGTCGACAGAAAGTGTGGGTAGGTGGAGGTGCCGCATATTAAATCCGTTATGCAAGCCCCCATTCGGTCCTGCAATCAATGTTACAGGTTTGTCCATGACCCAACAATAGTCCGGTCGTTTGTCCCGATGTTCGATTCTAATTTCGCAAGTCCGAAGGCATAACCATGTCATTAGAGAATCAAACATGACAGTCTCTCCTCAAGAAGTAGGTATCTCAAACGCCTCGAACCATGCTCCGAAGACATTCCCGGAATACCAGCAACGACTTTATCATATGAAGCTTTCCGGCGTACGATTTGGAGCCCACGATAATTGAACTTTAGTAACCATTTGGCGACGAGGAGCAACACACATAGAATTTATGCACGAGCAGAACAATAGAGGGAACTTCGTTAATCGTGAAGGAGCATGAGTGAATAGGCTTTGGGAGAGTGAAAAGTGATTGAACAAGAACTTGATTCATTATGTTTTTGCTGATCGTGGGAATTTTCCTCTGAACAATTTGGTTGCGTCGACTTTGGTCATCGTCAGACACATCCAGTTCACTATGTCTCAAGCTATCGGCAATGTACGTCCTTCTCGTCGTGGAGATATTATAATATTCATAAATTCTGTAGACGGCTCTCGCATATGCGCGGGTCTGGCACCACGTCGACGCTTCAGACCGCGTTCTTGGAAAACTTGCCGAGCGTATTGCTCTTGTCCTTATGGGAAAGCATAAACCTATATATGACCCTAGTGGTACATTTAAATGTTGTCTTATGAACTTGTTGCTCATGGACTCTTTCTTAGTGGACTGTGGAGACTATGTCATTGTTACAAACTCGCGAAAAATCAAGGTCACCGGCAGGAAAGAGGAGCAACTACTCTACCGAAAGCACACTATGTTCCCTGGAGGATTAAAGGAAACGCCGTACAAGACTATGAAGGAGCGTAAGCCTGACGAAGTATGTAATCTTCTACTTGCGTCTTCGGCTCTGGACTGACTTATGTTACAGATTATTCGACACGCTGTCTCTGGCATGTTACCCAAGAACAAGCTCCGTGAACGTCGCCTGGAGAGGTTGCGCATCTTTCCCGGTTTCCATTTAGGCGTACAGGGTGCCAATGTTTTCAAGAGCTGGGATGACGGCACGCTCCCGCCCGATTATGACCCCAATAGGCTCACGACCACAAAAACCTTGGCGGAAAACTGGAGGACAGCGACGCCGAAACAGTCATGATTTTGTAGAGCATTACTCATTTCTAATATTACACTAATTTTACGTTCCAACAAAGTCACCTCAAGGATAATCACAAGAGCTCATTCTGAAAGCTCATCACCGTCATCCTCATCATCCTGTTGACTGTTGCTCTCTCCATCCTCGTCATCCCCTTTTTCATCTCCTGCCTCCTCGTCATCACTGCCTCCTCGTGATCTGTCTTCCGCTTCTTCAGCATCTAAATATGTTTTTGGACATGAGTAGCTGTTTTTACAAAGGATATTTCTTACCATCGTCAGCAACTTCGTCGTCCTCAGAATTTCCTTTCACATCTTCTGCCTCATCATAAGTCTTTTGCATCATATCCTCCCATCCCTCTGGTATCCGAACCTCAAGCGTACGAGACACGTATTCCTGCATAAGCATTCCTGGAAGACCAAGTCCACATTTCATTGACTGTGATGACAATCATCGTGGACACGTACCTATCGCCATTAACGCAGTACCATCCAGAATTTTGTACATGTCCTTTGGATAGACAGCCTTTCCAATCACTCCCTTCTTTCTTCCGCCCCGTCGCGTTGGCTTGATGATTTCTGTTTCATTGTCTGATTCGTCCAAATCGTCGCGCACTGTTTCTGCCTTTCTCTGTTGTTCGAGTTTTAAGAGTTTATTTTTCTTCCTCATTTGACGGTACTCCTTTGTGGCATTGAACAATTGCCCTCGCTCATGATAGTACGAGCTCGCAAAATAGTGTATGGATTTGAGTAGGTCCTGCAGATAAATTGAAAAAAAAATGATACCACTGGATCACAGGTTATAATTACGGAAGAGGGAAGCATCTCTGAGGATGAAGACCCATCTGAAGCAGGCGTAAGGAAATCATAGTCTTGCATGAACTTCTGTCGTTTCGCCGGCCGCGGATTGCTTCTTCGTCCCGTAACCTCCTTCGCCTTACCCTTGCCTTTGGTTACATTTGGCTCGTCATCTGCCTCATCCACATTAGCTTCATCAGCCTCACCCTCGCCATTGCCATCGTCCTTATCTTCCCGCACCTTCCTGTACTTCCTAACTGTTCCCAATCCAGCAGCATCGCGGGCGAACCAATTGCCCCTAGAATCCCGCACAGCTCCCGGTTGATATCGCAGCTTTAAGTTCTTCGAGGTGCTTTGCTGTACGCGAGACCCATCAGGATGTAGTCGCAGACTGGAAAAGTCATAAACAGTCGGAAGGCGAGCCATGGTCATGTCAGAACAGAACAAACGTAATTTTCAATTTTGATCCATCAAAGAGGTCTCGGCCCTCGGTGCCCTTATCGATCCCACCACGTGTGTAGAACGTGGTTTACCGTTTCATCAGATTTCATTGATCAGTCCCTGGTTCAGGGTCTCTTCTCGGTTCGCAATTGTAGAACGTCAGTGCGCCAAGGCCCTGACCAGGGCTGCTCAGGGCTTAGAGGGGGTCATAACACCGATACAAAGGTTTATAAAACGCGGCCAATCATGTGCATGTACTGCGATCACAGCGAAGAGACGGGCGAGCCAAGAGGTGGAAAGCTTACCCCAAAGGGTTTTGGTGGATTCTATGGGACATCATGTGTGATTCTCGGTCTCGAAAAATCTCCTTATGCCGAGTATGGCCTCAACAAACGCCAACAGCCGTAAGGCCCGTAACTCTCTTAATTGATGAGATGAATACATATATGTATGACGAGGGTTCTGCCTTGAGATCCGTCAGGATCCGTTCCTCCTGATTTCAAAAGCAGCCGGCGGTGTCATTTCAATTTTCATGCACAAATCCTATAGCCGCTGTCAATGATTCGCGGAAGTAAAATTCACATTGATGAATGGAAGTGAACCATATGTGTAGAGAGCGATTCCATCATACATGTACATACGGGAACAGTAATCAAAGTACCATATGTGTGGTACAAGTGCATCAGATGTCCGAGGGTACAGGAGTGGTGCAAGAAATTCAAATAAGCAGCTCAAGTCATGCCCGTTACGCAGTTAGGGTCGTAAAATTGAATCGTGCTTTCCCTGATCATGCAGGCACTCAAAAACGACGGACTTCCCTCAAAAGTCCGGCTTATGAACGCATGGCCAGTCAAAATAAAAGGGTGCAAGACCACGCGGCAGGTCCAATTTATTCATGAGAAATATGTACGTGTCCCTTCTCCTTTCGTTCCACAAACTTGGTTCTCCAGTGAGATCGGATGGAAGAACACTTTCTCGGGCGCGAAATATCTAAGGTCTCATAGGTCAAAAGTAAATTTAAATCCTCAGTCAGCCTAATAGAACATCACAAAAGTGCCTACATGTTATTCGGTCATTGTAGACCATTGTGGCGAGGTGAGGTGTATGGATTAGTTCAAGATTGTGATCAATCAATGATTGTACCTATAAACAGGGCAGAAGATAAGATTATCAATGTCATGTGACTGATGAAATTCAAAAAATCATCTCGGGCGCTCCGATTACTGTACAACGAAATCGCTATGAGTTTGAACGTTTCTCCTATCGAAAAGGCACTCTTGAGGGGGAAATGGACTGCAGAAATACAGGACACTGATAGCCCTATCACCGATCTCGCCAAATCCGTCGTCGAAGGCAGGTTTCGCGATGCCTTGGTTTCTCCTCACGCCAAAGCAATCTTCCACGTCCAGTCAGCTAATTCCGACCTATCTTTCGATCGGAACTTTAACTTGGTCCAACAAACTTCTCTTGAACCTATCAATGCGGAGCTCTTACGATTAACCTTGGCCGTCGCATGCCTACATGCGTTTGTACAAGTGAACTGGACGGGCCCCGATTTAGACGTACACCCGCTAGAAGTCATTTCTGTGGACTCAGCAGAGGTCACTGAGGATTTGGTCAATAGAAAAGCCATCTCCGAACTCGCACAAGGTGGCGAGCCCGTGTACCATCTTACGAAAGTCGCAGCTTTCCTCCGCCTTGCAGAAATCTTATTGGCCCTTCCCTATGATTACTGTCAATCGGCTTTATGGTGGAGGCTCCGCGCTGCCTTTATTCATCAACAGGTGCTCGATGAACCCGTGCCTCAGTCCCCCACAACTCTGGCGGCCCTGGAGCCTTTAAAAGCAAGTTTTGCAGCCGAGCCCGACCTCGCCGGTCGCCTGATCTTGGAAGAGGGACTCCTGGAGCATCTGTTCTCTCAGGATCGATCAGCAGCGGACCTCTTTGTCCAGGCGGCTAAATCCACAGGCCTGGAATATGAGTTGACAGGAGCGCTTGGGAAAAGGACAAAGTTCCAGCAATTTGATCTTAGTCAACTCGTGTTATTGGCGGAGAGCCATCTACCTGATGATGAACCTACGAGCAGTAGTTCGTCTAATCCTTCTCAAGGAACGGAGGCTAAAAATGCTGGAGAACAGCCTAATATTCCAGAAACGCTTGCTCTAAACGACGACACTCTATTGGAGCAGACAGAATTCACCTCCTCCAGCCCATCCGCTCCTGGATCCCGTTTAAAGCATATAGATCCATCTTTCCAGCCACCACTCCATCCACTTGACCAATGCATCCTTCTTTCCATGTGTCTGAACGTAAAAAACACTTCCCCATCACACGGCCTTACGAACGAACAGATGTCGCCCTACATTTCCCGCGTAATATCCCATCCCCGCAACTGGTCTATACATACGATGGCGCTCCTTCTCCGCTCACGGCTCGAATCGGCTCGTACGCGTACGGTAGAACGATCGACGCTACAGCTGCAAGCCCTGATCGACCAGATGCCGACCGCCGACTCCACCCTGCAGGAGCGGCTGTTATACTTCCATTCAATTCCTCTGCCGAGTAAGTGGGAGCTTGAACGGGAACTAGCGCTCCGCTTCCTGAGCCTGGGAGTTGTGCGCTCGGCTCTCGAGATTTTCGAAAGATTGGAGATGTGGGAGGAGGTCGTCAAGTGTTGGATCTCCCTCGAACGACCGGAGAAGGCCGTGACGATCGTTCGCGACTTGTTAGAAGGCCGCAAGGCAGAGGCAGAGGAGGTAATCTCACGGGAGAAGATTACATCCAACTACCGCCGGGAGATCCACGACAGTACGCGAGAGGCAAAGCTGTGGTGCTTGCTAGGCGACCTTGAACCCGCGAATGCGGTAGAGCACTACGAACGCGCTTGGAAAGTTTCCAAAGAAACCTCCGGGCGTGCCATGCGCTCCCTTGGAGGCTATTACTTTGCGAGGGCCAGGTACTCCGAGGCCATCCCTTGCCTTAAACGGGCGGTAGCGATTAATCCCTTGCTTGCACGCTCGTGGTTCATTCTGGGATGTGCATCCATGCGCATGGAGGAGTGGGAAGAGGCGAAGAACGCCTTTGCGCGTTGTGTTGGAATAGATGAAGACGATGCGGAGAGCTGGAACAACCTCGCCAGTATGTATCTCCGTATGGGGACGACCCCAGGCGAAAAGGGTCCCGAAGACGAGGTAAGACACGCCACATTGCATGGAACCTGAGTATCATGTGCACACCGACTAATTGTGGCACTGCTCGCTTCTGCAGGCTGACAGCACCGATGGTACATCGACAGCGGCCGTTAAGTCGATACCATTCTCCAACAAGCTTCTGGCCTTCCGTGCGCTTAAGCAAGGCCTCAAGTTTAGTTATGAAAACTGGCGCATGTGGTCTAACTACATGGTCGTCGCAATGGACGTCGGTGAGCTTGCAGAGTCCTGCCGAGCGCTTGGCCGCGTGGTCGAAGAGACCAGCGACAAAAATGGCGCCGAGTCAGTCGATATTGAGGTTCTTGAGCGCTTGGTCTCCGCCGTTACACGAGCACCTGCAAACCCTGAAGACCAGGCTACCGAGGGCGGAGAGGCGGTGGTACAAAGCCCAAATGAAGGACACGGGCTGCTACGCAATATGAGCTTGCTCTTCGAAGGGATCCTACTCCAGCGCGTGTCTTCTCCTAGGGTCTTCCGTGCCTACGCACGGCTGCTAACATGGGAGGGGCGGTGGGAGGAAGCCCTCAAGGCGCATCTAGATGGATATCGATGCGGTATCGCAGGGACAATGCAAAGGGGGGAGACGGATGTGGAGCGGTGGCGTGAAGCGGTCGGGGAGGTGGGGGAAATTGTGGACGTGCTTAGGAATTTCGGGCCCCGAGTGGAAGGAAGTAAGTGGCAATTACAAGGCCGCAGCATCGTACGGACGTTCATCGGTCGGACGCGTGAGTTCGAGGACGAACCGGAGTGGAGCCACCTGGTCGAATTGCAGGAAGAATTGTCGCAGAAGGAAGAGGATTGAAAGAGCCTAGACTCTTTGGGAGGTGCCGCGGGATTACACTCTATTAGCGACAGGATTCCTGCTCGTAGTTGATTAAGTTTGAGACGACGGAGTGGAACATCAGAGATCTTTGTGGTCGGTGAGAAAATGAATAGATGATCTGCAAGGATAGTGCTACACGTGGGTGGGTGGTGGCCCCGGATGGAAGGTGTACGGTAGATGATAATGTTACGCTCGTAAGGGGGCTTAGGAGATGTAGGTGCACACAATTATTAAATGAAAAGCGTGGTGATCATAAGGTCGTGATGGATGACGAGGGTGGGCACACGAGATCTCGTTATGGGCCCTCCCAGTGGAGTTCCTGGGCCATTCTGTTCATTGCGAGGGTCGTCACGACCTCGGTAACAACGGGCAAGCCGGGGGGTTTTATCGTTAGTCGGGCATGGAATTCGTCATCTGGATGGCTTAACTCCCACACCGCGAGTGTAGTACGGCCGTCAAACAGCTGAAGCGCCGGTAGAATCTTTTGTTAGCCAGGCGGTTATAGTATCACGAGACAAGGAAATAGCACACCTCCATGCGTGACGGGGAAATCCTCCACTTGTAATCCTTGCCATTCTGCGAAGTAAAGTAGCGTGATCTTCGGATGACGCGCGTCAGCCACGCCGAAGATTAAGAAAGAGGAAATAGAAAACCCAACGCAGGCTGGGTACGCACGTGCTACCATCGCGCCGCTGCCGTATAAAGTGCGGCATGGGGAGTGTATTGCGGTTATTCCCATATATGATATAGCCTGGCGCATTTTCAGGACCAAAATAAAAGTAGGATTTTCCAGGGCCCATGATTGTGGGGTGTTGCTGAGACCACGCAGGTTCACGCGTTAGCTTGAACACGGCGTTTGGATGGAAACCAGCCTGGCCGAAACGCGCCGCAGTCAGCAAGGAACCTTGATTATCTGAGCGTCGCGTAACATACCGATGTGCTAAATCAACAGGCAGTAGTTAAAAGGACAGCCACAGATCTAAACGGAGGCAGTGAACGTACACAGTAAATGCTCGACGTCCTTCGAGGTCATCAAAGACATTGTTGAAGGGATCATCGCCGAACTGTAGGAGAACGTACGATCCAGGCATGTGTTCAATCGCGTCGAAGGATGGGGGGTCAATGTGCAAAATGAGTCACGGAGGCAAACTCTTCATGGCTTCCTCTTTTCTGTCTGAACAAGGAAGCCCGGAACGGACATAGCACAGCCACCAATCGCGCCACGTGTCACCTGTCTACAACATGGCAGTCGCGTGGGAGTCCCACGTGTCAGATCTATTTACCGATCCGAGTGATGTCCCTGGCGAACACTGAAACGACCGAAAAATAGGATGAGCTCCCAAGGGCTGGTTCGCTCCATCCTAGCCGGCCGCCCAGCATCTCGAAGCCTATCGATCGCATGGTGATCCTTACTGACAGGAAGACTGAGATAGCCCACTCGGTATATTACAAAAAAAAGAACACAAGCGATCCTAGTACGTTCTTGGGATGGTACATTAGGCTAATAACATTCCGTCAACACCACGATGTAAAGGCGGGAATGAAGACCCACAGAAAGGCCCAAAACGAAGCAGCTGATCTCGCCAAAGACCCGAGTTACGGCGCAGGGATCAGTCGTACACTATAAATCGGAGAAGAAGATAAGCCAGATGAGCGGCGAAAAATTTTACAGTCGGCATCTCACCATGCACAATGCCTGTACGCGAAGGATCCGTAAGCCCGCGTGCGACTTGCTTCGATTTAGATCGAACATACCATAGAAGAGGGTCCAGACCAGCACGAAGGTGAATAAGTTGTCTTGGCCGGGATTGGCGAGCTCAGTAAGGCCACCCTGCATGTACTTTGCGGGCCGGCCGCGACAGTTGATAGCATAGATACAAGCAGATGTTAAGACGGTGGAGGCGAGAAAGAGAGCAAAGCCGAGCCAGTTTTCGAGGCCTAAGATGCCTGCAGTTGCACCAGCGAAACAAGATGATAAGAACTTGACGGTGGTCAGGGAAGCATTTGCTTGAACGTTGGCGGGATAAATGAGCTGCGCTGCGGCCTCAGCCGTCGTCGACATGGCTGTTGAGGTTGAACGTTGAACGACGTGTCGACCGACGCCGAAAGTGTCGATCACGTGATAATATATATTTCTCACCAGCACCAAAATTATTTGAAAATTCTCTCCAATTTCTTGTATCATCCTCATCTGGTTCTCAGTTACTGGTTTCTCTGATGAGCTTTCGAGGCCGGTGTCTCTACATACTGACCTGAATTAATGTGGACAGCGAAATTTGATTCCATTCCTCTCAACTACCATTGTTGTGCCTGGCGTCAACTACCCCTGCACATCTTTTTCAACGTTGTTCTATATTAAGGGATGAAAAGTTATTGTATATGACGAATGAGACTGTAATCACGAAACGTATTTCATTGATGTGGCTCCCTAAATAAGAGCATCCCTAGAATTATCCTTCCATATTAGCATGCTACAAGATTAACAGACACCAGCGATCCAGATCTGTTAATTGCATTATCTTTGCCTTCTTCCTCAACGAGGACTACCGTTTTAAGAAAGACCTTCCTCTTCATGAATTCATCGTTGCCGTGAAAGGATGTTATTTTCGAAGACTTTATGCAATGTCAATGAGAAGATAAAATGTGCTCCAATGTGCTCCAATCCATTCCACAGCCTCAGGCGGCGTCTAAACACCACAAGAATAAAAGTGGCGGACCACACCATTCCCAAGAAAAGAAAAGTCTAGATCTGCCAGTTTATTACATTATTAGCAAATAGCAGTGCTTCATTTGCTGTGGTATTCGCTATGCGATTACAACATTTGGTGTGCACCCTTCACCATTGAGCGCCTGTACTATCTTCCATATAAATTAGACCATCCTCGCTAGCCAGAGGTTAAGCCAAAATTTCACCTCAGAGTCACATTATCTGAATCGACACTCGTTGGTCAAAAAATCGTCTGTAAACTACGCAACCTCTGTACCTATCTATTTCTAATTATTTCTCTCTAGAACGACCTGAGACCTGTCCTTTCAATGGATAACGCAGGAATGCCTGACCAACGATGTGCAATTGAGCAAAGTGATATACTTCGTGCCTGTTATTTGATTGGTGCCCTGATGAGATTGGATAGATTCTCCAAGAGGCTTGAGGATCAACTCGGACGAAGTGCCGATATCGATGCACCCTCGCGGAAAACGTTCCAGGGCGCACCACTTGACTAGAAAAAATAACTGGCTATCATCTTCAGTGTTGTCACGACTGCAGTCTGACTGGGTCGTCAATTCGACTAAGTCAAAGGAACCGACTTTCTGACTTTTGATC
>JABAJS010007733.1:0-29273 GCA_018221635.1 Tephrocybe sp. 10521TJB
GACTGATCTGGCGAGTCGCAGAGAATTTTGAGGCGGAGCCGGCATTCCGTGCAGCTGGGGCTGCCATCGCCGCTGGGAAGATCGGCAAGGTCATCTTCTTTAGGACGGTCGTGTACAACCACATCGACAAATCGTCGAAATGGTATAATACCCCTTGGCGCACGGTGCCCGATGTACGTCCTGTCGATATCTCGTTCAGTAGAATTTCTCATATATCTCCTCCTTTTTCCAGTACCAAGGTGGCTTTTTGGTAAGGAAATTCTGTGACCTTTAATTGAATAAAGAGTAATCCATCTCCTTTACTCTAGCTTGATGGCGGTGTAGTATGTCCATACTAGCTCCAAACGCGTATGCATTCCTAATTTACTTTTCTTGTATAGCACACGATCGCCGCTCTGCGAATCATGCTTCCATCTCGCCTTAGCCATCTTTCGGGCTTCGCGTCCCTAAACAAGGACTACCTCGCCCCTCACGACACTATCAATGTCGCCGTCCGCGCCGGAAACAACTTCCACGGCACTGCCGAGCTTACCTTCGCCGCCCCTGTGAAATCACGCCCCGTCACAGACGGATTCTTGATCACCGGTACCGAAGGGTGGCTCTCCGTGAATCAAGTAGGAGGAACTCTGCGCGTGACAATCAAATCCGTCATTCACGCCGAGGATGGCAAGTCCGAGGAAGAGAAGGAGGAGATAATCGAGGAAGAGGTCCAGGGTGTTAAAGGTGAATTAGAAGCTTTCTTCGGCGCCATTGCGGGAAAGCAAGGGGCTTTGGCTATAGGAGACCCGCTGGAGGCGCTCCGTGACGTTGCGTTCATCCAGGCTGCGCTCAACAGCAATGGTTCCCTCGTCGATTTGATTGACCTTGTTCCGGAATCGTTATAGTCTTATCCCCTGAAGAACGCAGTCTTGGGTCTATACTATTTCAATCACTTATTCTATTTCAATCTCATCGTCGGAAGTGATTGGTTGACAGTGGAATGAGGGCGGAGAACTGATGCGCCACAACCTCAAAATTTCCCCTTCTTGGGCTGATTACCCCTAAAGGCGAAAAACCTAAACTGGTATTGCAACTAAGAGAGGGAAATTCAAGTAACTGACGTTACGCTTTGAACCCACACATAAGAAGGTTACCTACTTAGGCTATACCGTTTTTTTCAAAAAGTCAATTATATGTCACAATGGTAAATACATACATGCCTGAGACGTTCGCACCTAGCCAACTCTAAATCGTGTTTCACGACTCCATTGCTACATCTTCGTTATTTGCTTCCGCCCCAATTTCCTCAAACACCAACGCCCCTTGCTGCTCCTTCAACCATTGTACGCTGCGCTTCTCGTCCATAAAGTACGTATATGCCCGTCGGAGGTCCTCCACGTCCACGCGCTCGGCCTTACGCTTCCTGGCAACAATTTGAGCACACGAGATCAAGTTGAGTGCGTAGCGTAGCGTTGTCTGCATCGCCATAGTCGTCAGCACGTTGGTGGCCTCTTCTGTAAGAGTCACATCCTCTTCCTGACATCTGGACGAGAAAATAATAAGTCATTCGAACGGAAAGATGAAGACTAATCCTTGCACACCTGATTTGAATAATTTGTTGAATGTCATCTTCTGTGTAGGGTTTTGTGCTGACAATGAGAACACGGTCAAGAAGGTCGACGGGGAGTCCGTGAGGGCTGCGGAACTTTGTTCCCCGTATGCGAGCCATCCCTCGGTTAGAGGCCATGATCACGAGCGGTGAAAGTTCGTTTTCGAGGGCGCGGTTCAGGAAGGAGAAGCACTCGATGTCGAGCATATGCACCTCGTCGATGAAAAGGACCTGGACCGAATAGAGGTCAGTGGAATAGGTACAGGGTCGCAAGAGAAACGTACACCGGGAATGATCTCGGCCTTGCCCTCCTCTCGCCACTCTGCGACCTTGGTGTTGATCTGGTTTCGAAGTTCGGGCTTGATTTCACCCGTGTCGCCCGCGAAGAGGGCGAGGAAGCCCTGCGTGCGGCTGTTGATGACGTCGATTTCGTGTAGTGAGACCGTATGTACGACCTCTTTGCGCTTTTGAATTTCGCCTTCGGGGCATTGTACGAATTTAGTCTACGGAGCGTCATGTTGAGATTGTGCAGCCTGAAGGTGAAGGAAGAAGATGACGCACATCTGCTCCCATAGCGTCATAGTCCCGGGACCTCGCAAACGAGCGCCCGAGTTTTGTGATCTTGCCAGAAGTCTTGTCGATGGCGATTACGTCGCCCGCAAGCACCTTTTCCTTTGAGAGGGCATCGATCATTTTTGTGCCGAGGTCATAGATAGTTTCCATGTCGGTCGTTTTGATAGTCAGCTTCCCCGTTTTTGTAGCCTGAAATTGCAAAGTTAGACACGGAAGAAATCAAAGGAGAGGCGACGTACTCCAGTCAAACTACGGTCAATCTGAATCTCGACGACCTCACCCTCAATGAGTTCCGTCTCTTCCTTGATCCTCACACCAATACTCCGCCTGAACGCCTGCGTGAGAGCTTCGGTCTTGGACATAGATAATGAGAACACCTCGCTTGCGGCGATCATAGTGAATGGTACGTCCGAGCCCAGAGTCTGTGCCATGCCTATTATAGGCTCAGAATTAAAGCTTATTTCTCGAAATTGAGTACAGACCTAGTGCGATGGCAGTTTTCCCTGTTGACGGCGGTCCAGCAAAGAGCATCGCACGGCCAGCTATCCGTCCTTCTTGGACCATTTTCAGAATCATCCCTGCAGCTTTTCGCGCCTTTGCCTGCCCAACCATCCCCTGGGAGTTACCGCGTGGTTCAAGCCGGTCGTCCAGACCCAAACCGCGGATGTGTGAGTGGGCACCTGGATATGAAATATTTATGTCAAGTACGAACTTCCTAGTTTCTTGACGCACCTATCCGCTCCATTTTCGTGATATCTCGTAGCTCAGAGGTACCTGTGGATATATTCATTGCCTTTCGAGGGGCTCAGAGATAGTCAGGGCTGGACAGTATTTGAGGCTCACCATAGCTGAGAAGAACGCGTCTGTTTTCGCGCCAAACAAAGCCTTTCTTTGGTCGTGACCATAGGTGATTTGTCCAAATGTTCTTTTCTTTTTTCCCGCCAAATTTTTCGCCCACTATTAGATTTCTATAATGAATGCTAATTTCCATAGAGATATCCGAGTCTGACTGCATGCATTCGTACGTGGCCTTTACTGCCCGGCTGGAGCCAGCTGGCCACACTTGCCAAGTGCTATGGACAGAAGCGTGTGACAACAATGATATATAATTGATGACGTAATACATTTCGTTTAGATGGCCATATCGCGATGATTGTTCTTGGACCGTTACGGTCATCCGCCTTGATTCGTGTATGTTGCACGACTTCTTCCCCCACTTATCGAATCATGTCGTAAGTTCTCTCTAAAATTTCTTCCTAGAATCCCTTCTCAAGCTGCACGCAAGTCTTACGGTTTGCCAGATCGAGTATCCCCCTAATGGCAAAATAATCCATTCTTGTAAAGTGACGCTAGGCACAGATGGTTCTCTGGATACCTCTCAAATTTCATTTGTAAAGAAAGATGATGTTTTTGTGGTCTGTAGCCCACCCATATTTTTTTTGTTTATCTGGTCCAATCTTCTGTTTAGGGTTATACATACCTCAACGGCAATGGTGTATACAATTATATCATTCATCCTTCGTTGTCTCCCATTATACCATCATCTATGTGGAGACTTTCCGTTCACCCTCTCAACGGAAGCACCGTTTTGCCCTTGATAGGTAATATACGTCCCTCATCTGTTGCGTATTCCACCCAACATTGGCGGCGGCTTGAACAGGTTTATCGGACTATAACAAGGTCTTAATTCGTCAAGGATTGATCTCAAGCCAGACCCCTGTCTCTCAGCAGGCATCATCTTCTCAACAGGAAATATTAATACACCATCCTGAAATACCAACGAAAGTTGTGATGTCTCCACAAGCGACGCAATCACATCTGCCAGTGATATTGCACCAAGGTTCACGGTCGCAGCAAGCGGCCATTCCACAGCATCCGAAAACGGAAGGAAACAATGACGAGCCGCCAAGTAATATACTGTTTTGTTTCTTTGTTGCTCTTGATTGAACGCTCGTTTGGTTTGGACAGGTTTGACGGACTACAAGGTAGTAACACGGCAGGCAGCGGTGTCAAAAAATATACCCGTCTTCCCACAGGAGACACATACCCGTCCGATCACAATACCACATTTTCATGCTCAACAGACCCCCAGCTCAGAATCAACACGAATACACCGAACGAAGATAGTGCCGCAAGTCACAGTGTCATCGTCCCCTACAATACAGCTTCCATATGATGCGTGGAGGCCAGATGATAACGAGCGCGAGAATTCGCCTCAGAGAACATGTCTTCTGCCCCGACGCGCAAACAACGTTTCGAGGCCATCTGAATTTTCAGATGTAGTGTAAGAGGGTGTTTTATGTCTCGCAGCAACTCATTGATTTTCGACAGCATTCTCATACGGCAGCATCGAAATTTAGATGATCCAACCTTCGTTCGAATTTGGGAAGTCAATCTCGAATATGATTTTTCTCTGGATACATCGAAGCTCGCTCCCAACAAGTCTACGGAAACTTACTATGTATGTGTAGCTTGCGTAGTAGATATGTCCCTAACAGTGTATACTAGGTACGCGCGTCCAACGGCAAGATCTTTCCTCTCAATCTTAATGGTCACTCTACGGTCTCACCATCCTATCTGGAATATTATATTCAAGATATGCCGGGGATTGCTCTCCCTGTCCTCGATTTAATGAGTAAAATCACAACACCGTTGCCCAAACCCTGGCTTACAGTCCTTGATACAGATAGATCAGACTACCTCGCAGCGGAAGGAGCGTAGTCTGACGAAGTCGAGCATGTTTTAACGATCTCTCTTTCTGTCTCGACTGCGATAGAAGAGGCTGGGCATCTGTCCTCGCGCAAAGGACCGTGACACATAAGGGTACAAGTCGGTGACGGCCCCAATGACCAGTGCAGAAATAACGTACATGTCTAACTGTAAAAAAATACAACAATCACAGATTGTAAAGTCTTCGAGGATCCAATTTGTAGATCGAGTTGAGATATGGGTCCATCCACCGATCTCCGGATCGTTTCTCAAGCCTCATTATCCACTGTCCAATCATGGGCAGTACACTGGCAAGAACTGCAGAGAGGGAAGCGTTGAAAGACTCTTTTTGCCAGGGCTGCCAGAGCAGTAAGACAAGACCAGCCAGGTTCAGCAATACGCCGAGCCCTGTCTGCAATGCATGATGGAAACGACTCATAGGACGTCCTGCAGAGAAAGGGTTTATACGCGGAATCCTTTGATAAAGGTTTAAGTAGAACGCACGGTAGAGGTGTAGGGGTGGTCGGTCACTAGCATTGGCATGCCAATAGAACGACAAACGTTCCCAGGGAATCTTCTGGTTTTTCCCAATATATGTCCAGGTGTTATTCTCCTCCCACTAACGACAACTGTCATTGTGAATTGTAAAATGATGGGCATGGATAATCTTACAACATTGTAACCGCCTTTCCAGAGCGACTCAGAAAGCGTGTTAGATGTATCGATGTCAATCGGCCATTCGTCTGGAGTAAAGTCAGGCGAGTCGGGATCATTGTATAAATGAACAAGCAGCCATCTGATAGACGAAAGGTCATGCCATGCCAGCATTAGACTGGAATGGTAACTTACGTGCCTCGCACACTTCCCCCAGTCGAAACAGGGATAGGCTTCAAGATTGGCTTCGCAAGTTGTTTATTGCGTATCGGAGGCGTGGTGTTCGGGAAAGGTAATTGAGAAATGGCCTCGACGGGTAAGTCGGAGCTCGAAGGCGGCACTGGGTCGATGAAGGGCGTGTGATACCGTGGATGGTAGGACCCAAGATCTGCTTGTAGCGGTAATAACATCTCAGCAGTTTCTCGGAAGACGCTTGGTCCCGAGCTGCCATTAGACATGTCGCTAAGACCCTCGCTCTGGGAAAAGACCTGTACTTCGGGAAAGCGGGGTGGAGAAGAGGGTGAAGGGTAAGAAGGTTTTCGAGAAGATTGCAGGTGACTCGGGAGGAACGATAAATCCGTCTCGGTTGATGCTAGGTTTTTGTCTGGCGTTGTTGGTGCATGTTGCTCGCAGGATGCCCTCCGAGTAGGCAGGCTTTCGGGGGCTTGGGACTGTACGGGGAGCGAAGGCGCACTCTCAGAAGCCAGATGATAGAAGGGCGAGGTCGGCGGTTTGTTCTGTTTGGATGGGGGAGACGGAGTGAAGGGCGGCGAGGGTAATCCTTGATCGTTGATCAAATGCGAATCTGGTAACGACTTTGAAAGATCGATCCTTTCTTCGAAGACCAGATCCACGCCTCCGTCACTTGGTAGTTGCACGTGAGTCGACAAAAAAGGTTTTTCAAAAGTCTTCCAGCCGACAGAAGTCGCATCGAGAATCCGATCTTCCAGTCTCGTCTGGATGCTTGCTGATAGCTTAGACTGGATACTTTCCTGCATTTCATCAATATCGAGATATTGTCGGACGAAGGAGGGCTATTCGTGACCGAGATCAGGGGTAAGACAATCGTGAACGAATGAAGGGGCGGACTATGTTAAGGTCAAACTCGACTTTGAAGCAGAAACTCAAGATTGATCTTTCAGAGGCAGAGTCGGCAATTGCAGTCTGTAGAATCGATGATGACTAGCAACGTAGGTGGTTACATCTTTGAACGCACAGAAAACACAGGCCCATAAGGCACCCTATCATTGGGGTCCTAAGCATAAAGTCAATACAAGTCAATAGAAGCAGAGGCATATTGCGCTCACAGTTGGAACGGCGATCGTGACAGCCCCAATAACATCCGATGCCTACGATACAACAATGGATACTTGCTAAGTATAATTCAGAGGAAGAAAAGTGGACTCACAGGTGGGGTGATCGGGTCCGCCACACTAGCTTGGGAGGTCCGCGGTTCTTTGTTGTCCATCGTAGGCGTCACATTCACATTGGGATCCTTGACAAGGAAAGCATAAGATACAGAATAACTAGTATGGAGAGTCTACAGGCCTACATTTGTCATCTTGTTGTACGGCTTCAAAGTATGAAGTTCGTGCTCTTGATGAGGTCAGGTGCCCAGCACCACTGCTACCACTTGGAACCAAAGAAGTATGTATATGAGGCGGAATTTGAGGGCAGGGCGGTGTTATTCAGATGCGCTATGTATGGGGGTGGAAGTAGTCGAACAAGAGGAGTGGGTGGCAATAAATCCTGCTTTCTTTCGCGCCCATGCTGGCAACATGTTATTCCGAGTCGAGTAACCCATAAGGTCGACGCGTGTTTCCCGCGTGCAGATCTTGTTGTAATTTCAATGGGCGCGACCATGGAACGTGACCCGCCCTAGCACGACAGAAATTTAAGTCGTTGTCGTAAAAAAGTAAGCTGGGCCCTGGCTACTGGGGCATCGTTGATGGGTGGCGGGTGGTTGATGGAAGATCTTAGGCACCTTTCGAGGTTACAAGAAGATTAAATAAGCAACATACATCGTTAAGCACAGACAACTCGCCAGGAAGGTATCTATCATCGCAAGGGAGAGCGTTGGGCACACATAAAATAGTCTCTGCCACGTCCACTTTTCTTGGCAGCAAAAATGTCCTGAGGAGACTGTTCACGGGTGTCTATCATCAAATGAAAAATTAATGACTTTTGTCGCATGAGATCAGATAAACGATGAATGACTCACGGACGTTCCTCGTGTTTTGATCTTTTTTTGGTCTAGAACGAGGAGTTTGTGGGTTCGTTTCTCCTTTGGTGTCCTCCAGTGCGTGAGACGTCCGTATGGACGATTTTTTGAGCCAGAGGGTGTAGGTCCCATGATTCAAGAAGTGGAGCAACACAAAAAGTTGACATTTTCGGATAATTTCACCGAGCAGACTTTTACAGAGTGACGAAGCCGGTATTTGAACAGTTTAGAAGTACAACGATATTCAATGCGCCTCAATTAGCTATACAGCACATGAGCGTCGAGAAGGGAGGAGTGACCGCACTTGTTTGCGCCAAACAAAAATAGACGACGAGAATTTCCTTTTTCGAGGGTGTCATAAATTTCTCATGTTCTCCTCAGTCTGGGGCGGCGCCACCCTGCTGAGGACCTGCCTCTCCTCATCCTCACCGCGACAATGGCCAGTTGGTGCCAACACCCTCCGCACATACGCAACAATGATGAGAAAAAACACCAACACCGGTGTTAAAGAAGCCCTCTCGCGTTCCACGTCGCTCTTCAAGACTTATAAGCCCGTTTCCCCGGGTATTCGTCACTTGAAACGACCTATCAACGACCATCTATACGAGGGACGCCCTGTGCGGGCACTGACCATCGCAAAGCGCAAAAAGGGTGGCCGAAATTCGTATGGACGCATAACGGTGCGTCACCGTGGTGGTGGACACAGACAGCGTATTAGGACGCTTGACTTTGTGCGGGACGAGCCGGGTGTGTATGATGTCGTCCGCATCGAGTACGATCCCGGGCGTTCTGCGCACATTGCGCTCGTGTGTAGTCGGAACCCAGCAGACGAGGGCAAGTCGCGGTGGAAGTATATTCTGGCGACGGAGGGAATGCGCGCGGGTGACGCGGTACAGAGCTTTAGGCAGGGTATTCCCGAGGGTTTCATTCCCGGTTTTGGAGACTTGACGAAGGAGGAAGAAAATGTTGAGGAGAATACTGAGAATGTGGAGAATGTGCAGGAGGGTATGAGCGAAAAACTGGCCACACCGCAAACAGGAGCGTCTGCGCATTCTCTTGCGCTGGGTATTCTGCGTACTATGACTCTTAAGCCGGGCAATGTGCTCCAGCTTAAACTTATGCCACCTGGCACCATCATTCACAATATTGCGCTAAAGCCCCAGGGACCGGGTATCCTTGTCCGTGCTGCTGGCTCCTTCGGGCAGGTCGTCAGCCATGAGGAGGGAGGACGCTACACCCACGTCCGTCTGCAGAGTGGGGAAGTCCGCAAAATTCTGTCTGAATGCTGCGCGACTGTCGGCAAGGTCAGCAACCCTCTCTGGAAGAGCATCAACCTCGGAAAAGCTGGACGTTCACGCTGGTTGGGCTGGCGACCATCCGTTCGTGGCGTGGCCATGAACGCGTACGTCTGCGTTTCATCTTAATCTTTACATGCACGATTACTGACTATTTCGTAGGAATGACCACCCTCACGGTGGTGGACGTGGAAAGTCCAAGTCCAACAAACATCCCGTGTCCATCTGGGGCTGGGGAACCAAGGGTACGCGTACGAGGAAGCCAGGACCCAAGGGTCCGAAGAACAGCAATAAAATGGTCATTCGGGAGCGTCCAAGAGGAAAGGACAAGCGCAATAATTAGAGCATTGGCTGAGTGTCCTTGGTATCTTATCGATAATGCTTTTAATTCTTCTGGAGACTGTACAAATTCTCAAAGCCATATCGTGTGACTGGTATGATTTATTCTGACCTTTTATTGTTCTTCCCTTTATTGCTCCTCCTCCTCATCCGCGTCGTACTTTAGGGTCTTTGACGTCTCTTTACTCAATTCTGCTTTCCCAACAGCATCCCTCCACGCAGTCAACTCATTTCCGAGTTGATCCTTGGCCGCCGCGATCGACTCTCTCAACGCGCCGTAATATGCCTCCAATCCCGCCGAGGGATTAGTCTTCACCGCATGCACCTGCGTACTCGACGTGCTCAGGTTCTTCGCCGCCTCAACCGTCTGTGCTGGCGGATTGAGCTCATAGCTGATCGTTATCGTCGTCGCCGACATCGAAGCGATATTTATGCGTATTGACCAGCAGCCTCCGGCGCGATCAGGTTCAACGCACGTGTGTCAATAAAATATTTTTCCTTATCTCTATTTATAGGCGGCTTAACCACTTGTCCTCCTGCTACACCCTCTTGCGATGCCTGTCCTTGTGTAACACGCTGACCCTTGTCCTTCACTCTTCCTAGACGCCTTAGATCTCCAATAGACTTCCCGCTGGACCCAGGACTCAAGACACATAGAAGAATTCAATCCATATATCCCTTTACTAGAAATACACCTTATCATACTATACCATAATGGACGCCAATCGTTCTGCACATCCCACAACATTCCTGCCCCCTATCGCTCGGCTCTCTTCGCAGTCCACGGAAGCGGTCGCAGATGCCATGTCGAAGTTACGGACGCTTTATTGGCCCCCACCGCTTCCCGCCCAAATTACGCTTCCCAAACGTACTATCCTCACCAAGATCCACGATACCGCCGTACCAGACTCTGGATACGCCTCTGCAGAGGAGGAGGATGACCTAGGAAACACAACCATAACCCATATCACGGATATTGATGACTCCGAAGACCTTGAGGTACTCAGGGCTGATACCCTCGAACGCGAGTTTGCCGTGCGCTGGACCACAGGCTTCATTTCCCGTGCAGACCCTTGGATAGAGTCAGCACCTGGAGAGGAGGAACAGGCCGCACGCGTGGGGCTCCTTGATGAGGCTACCTCCCTCCTTTCCGATTTCATCGGCGACGAGACTGCAGAGAACGAGGAGGACGAAGATGAGGAAGAGCCCGCGATGGTGCGTGTGTTCTCGTTCCCAACATCTGAGGGTACACCAATCTCGGTGCAACTCCACGACGCGCCGATGCTTGACGACGATCATACCTCCGTCGGCTTGCAGAGCTGGGGCAGCTGTATTCGCTTCGGACAACGTATCTGCGCTTCTCCTGAAACATTCTTACTCCCGCCACCCCCACCTCACTACCCCAAAGATCGGCCTCTGCGCGTACTCGAGCTTGGCGCGGGCACTGGGCTCCTCAGCATCCTCGCCGCCAAGCTCCTCCACGACGCTCCCCACCCACCCGCCATAATCGCAACAGACTTTCACCCTGACGTCCTCGCTAATCTCGCGATCAACGTCTCTGTGAACCTTCCTTCTTCATCCTCATCATCTTCATCCCACACACCATTAATTCAAGTCCACGCACTCGACTGGGAATTTCCTACCACCTCTCCCCCGCTCGATGCCCCCTTCGACCTCATCCTCGCAGCCGACGTAATATACGACCCCCACCACGCACGCTGGATCCGCGGGTGCGTCGAGCGGCTTCTGCGCCGTCCCGACCCTTCCTCATCCTCTGATGGGGGTGTATTTTGGATGTTCAACGCCGTGCGAGTAGTCGGGCGACACGAGGGGCTCGCGGAATCCGTTGCTGGTGCGTTTGATGGGTCTGCGCCTCCTGGAGAGGACAGTAAGGGTGGACTAGGGCTGAGGATTTTGGAGATGGAGGAGACAGGGAAGGAGATCGGCATTGGGAGGGCAGATGAGTTTGGGTATAGGCTTTTCAGGATCGGATGGAGGCCTGTGGAGGTGGTGAGTACGTAGGCTTGTGTGTTGGAGGTTGTGGTGTGTACGACCAATAGTTATTGGTATGATCATGATGCTTTTGTTAATTTTGCGGTATCCACGTCGAGATGCATTTAAATCTTCCTCTAAGTTCGGCGTTCAAAAAAACTTGTCGGATATAAATAGCCGGTGCTCAAGTCGAACGAGAAACGTCTTGCAATTGTCGAACGAGACACCTGACTACTCCGTCCTTCCGACTAATATCGGTGTACTTATAATGACATGAACAAAGGACTAAATTCAATAGCTCGAAATACACTGTCGTCGCGCATGAACACACACATCCACACATCATAAGACAATTCAGAGCCCATCTTCCACCGCACACACATGCCACCAGCTGTCCCGAGCCCTTCGAGAATGACCTCTTCCACGCCACTCCTCCCTCAAATTAGCGCAAGTCGCGACTGAAATAGACGTAAATCCGATAGATATCCGTCCATACCACCGAAGAGTGCGGCCTAAAGTAGGTAACTCTGCACTTGGAGTATGCACCCTGCCAGCTGGCTACTTAGCTCTTACGGTCCGTTTTACCAAGATAGAGCGACAGCGGGCTCGGGCGACTATTTTAACTTGATGAGTTGTCGTTGGCACGGGTCTTGGGAGGAACTTAGTGTGATCATCAGTCCTCGAGGGATAATAAAGGGAGAGCCAAGGCTTGTTAGAAGTGGTTTGCCATCCTATCAGTTCCCCACTTCCCCACGTCTTACCACAAACCATGGAATCCGTGAGGCAGCCTCTATGTAGACTGACGTTTGCTGACCGAAATGCTGGCCGTCGGCAGAAAACACAATCGAGTCGCCCGACATCGCGCACCAAGCCGCTTAAAGCTGTCGTTGCACGAATTACACGAGCCTTCTCTACCAAAACAAACGTGAGCCACTTCTGCAACGCGTCAAGTACACCACCCCTCATATGAACTCTAGCCATCGGTCCCGAAGGCGCCCCACCCGCTTGCCCACCTGTTGACGATCGACTCGTGGCCCAGCAGCTCCACAGTAGTAAGCTTAAGTCCGTTAGCCTGCTCACATAAATGTACAGCATGAGCCTGACGTCTACCCCAACAGACCCCAGCCCCGAGGAGCGCTATGTCGCCGTCATCGTACGTCTTTCCTCGATGAGACGTCGCATGGATTATCAACACATTTACATTGAATTCAGACTGTCCCCACGTTGCACCGCAGCCAAGGAGGATACTCGGTATGTGGACCGTGAACATCGGTGAATGGAAATTAAAATCCGAGGTTTGTATTTAGGATCTTATTGATGCCGAGGACATGGCCTGGGGCTCGCCTCCGCCTGGCGAAGGGATTGGCTGGCTCTCAGGGCTCTTTTCGCGAAGAAGGTAGAAAATTCGTTATGGCAGAGTAGAGTAACGTCGACCTCAAATGCGAAGAATATAAGCGACAGCGTAGAGGTGTAGCCTGATTTGACAGCACACCTAGATGTCATTTCCTAGTCCCTGTATGATCATAGTGATATATAATAATCTTCCAAGGCTGCAACACCAAACTGACATGATATTTATGTTGTCTAGGCACCAGCAAGCATGATACCAATATGTGAAGCTGGGTTTGGATGGCTCATCCAAACCTTTGTTTGGCCAATTGCTGGAACATATCCATAGTTGCCTTCAGATACGTCAGTCTGCAAAATTAGGTGAACCAAGAGAAAGGACATGCCTGTTCCTTCTGCTTGAACACAGATGCTCGTTCACGAGCAGCTGCAGCCTTTTCCTCCCTCGCAGAAGTATACCTATTCTTCGCCGCATCTCTCTTCGCAATTCTATAAAAGATATGCTTCAGATAATATCACAAAGGAAAGATAATTGAAACACACTGGTCCCTGAAGCTATCCCCACCTCCAAGCAACGTCGACTCATCCGCTTCCAGTCCTTCATCACCCTTATCTCTGAAGCTCCGATCCGCCTCCCTCCTCGCTCTCTTCTTCTCAAGCATCCCCTCTCTCCCCACCTCCCTCGGCCCAACCATATCCTCCACCCGCTCCTTCGCCTCGAGTTTGTCGCGTTTTCTCTTATACGATCGTTCCTCCTCCTGCTGCTCCGCTACCAGTTCTCGTGACAGTGCAAGATCCGAAGCAGATGGCAGTGTGGGCCCTTGCACACGCCCACGACTTGGGCCGGCTTCTGATGATGACTCACGGTTGTACGTCGCTGCACCTATTTCTTCGCGTACTGCCCTGAGAGCCTCATTCTCCGCTCGAGAGCTCTTAGAGGCAAAGGACCATTTGTACGCCGTTTGGGCGTTGGCTGCGATGGTGGACGGGTCGACACCAGAGTATAGAGATTCTACGAACGACATTAGCAACAATATCCAGCTAGATTGGACAGACTGCAGTACTTGATAGTTTCCCTCTGTTCCAGGCCTAATTAAAGAGGTATTAGACGAGTTCAAAAATGTGTTTGAAAGGAGACACACCTTTACGAACTTTCGGAAATAACTGTCTTACATATTAGGAACCACCGGGGTAGGAAATCAACGAGCTTACCTTCTAGCTCTCTCGCCCGAAAGTTGGTCAAAGTACTGCGAGATAACCACTGTGAACAAGGAACGTGAAGGAATTCGACTAACTCACCTTGCCCTTCTCATCCTTCAACCAAGTTCTAAACTCGTCGCTTTTCTGAAAGTAATCGGACTCGGATATAGGTAATGCATCGTTGGGTAGCCTTGTATCCCGTTCTGGTGTCCTGGAACGGTCTCTTCGCGGAGACCTAGAACGTGAACGGTTTGAAGGCATGACAGAGAGGGGAAGAAGTGTTGTTCAACAAGTCCAAACAATTTCGCGGAGTAATCCTTTGCCGCCGTCGTCATGCATACGTCGAATCATATTCAGTTTTGGCCAGCGTGTATAATTTGAAGCCTTAATAGCTTATTAGATACGCGGTGTAGTACCACGCATTACATGTATAAGATTCGAGCTACGCCTGCGACAATATCAAAGAAGTACAAGGTACAGTTGCTAATAGCATAGGGCGCGAATAGATAGACGGGTCCGAAAGAGTGTAGTCATACAAGAAATACAGAAGAGGTGGGTGAAAAGGCATCTCTATTGAGAGGCTTTAAGACCTTTCACCCCTGAGGCGCCTGGCCAAAGCGAGATCCTTGGGTTGGCTGTGCAAGGACAAATCGTGAGTCATGAATACGGACCCGAGTGATACTCTGAAACGTACATGGTGACTCGTTTGGCGTGGATGGCAGCCAAGTTGGTGTCTTCGAAGAGGGAGACGAGGTAGGCCTCGGCAGCCTCCTGGAGCGCCATGACGGCGGACGACTGGAAGCGAAGATCGGTCTGGGTGAGGAAAGTAATGGGTTACTACATGTAACATGAGGCAGAGCCGTGATAGACAGCAAACCTTAAAGTCCTGGGCAATTTCACGAACAAGCCTCTGGAAGGGAAGCTTCCTGATAAGGAGCTCAGTGGACTTCTGGTAACGCCTGATTTCACGGAGAGCGACGGTTCCAGGCCTGAAGCGATGGGGCTTCTTGACACCACCAGTGGCAGTCTGTGAATAATTAGTAGTCAGACGATGTTGACGACGACGAAGACGACAGTGGCGCATGTACGTACTGCGGCAGTCTTTCTGGCAGCCTTGGTAGCGAGCTGCTTACGAGGAGCTTTACCTGAAGAAACAAAAGGTATCAGGAAAAGTTTGGGGAAGGTGGCGGTACTGCGGACCTCCGGTAGATTTGCGGGCGGTTTGCTGACGACGAGCACGCTGTAGTCAGCGACGGGCAACTAGACAATAAGGAGGAAGATAACAGACCTTGGTACGTGCCATTGAGAGTTGTTGTCAAAAGAGTTGAGAGTTTGACGAGTTCTTCGCAAGATTTGCGGTTTGAAGTGCGAAGATGGTGGGGGGCGGGAAGAAAGAACAGAGCAAATGAAAGGCTTGATACAAGACAAAAAAGTAACCCACAAGCCAGACGGAAGTTCTCACGGTCGGAAGACGCACGAGCCATCGGATTCTGAGCTCTTTATGACTTGGAAGATTGCCCAAAAACTTTTGACTTCGTTTTTGGGCGCATTCCTTGCTCTTTCTCCTCCATTTTTTGCAGGCAGCCTTACAGCATGATAATTAGCTGTCAGGCGGTACCGCTTGCGCTTAATGGGCCTCAGTGTGGAACTACAAGTGCTCCAGAAATCGATGTGAAATGAGTGTTTGTTCACCTTTGTTCACGGAGTTGGCGCTGTCATTGATGTCGGCTTCTTCCGGCCCGTCGATCACCTTTGTTGCGTCACAATCATTACCCATGACACCTTTCTGAATATGCTGCCACTCAGATGCCACTACTAACGCGATACATATGCAATTATCTTTGTATCAAGTTTACTACTCCTTATAATCCGGTGTGTCAGCATTTCTCATTTCTCACCTGCCTAAAAATGGATTTCAGTTCCAATGATAATCTTATGATCATGATGATCCAGTCGAAAACCCCAAGCGCGACGCCGCTCCAAACAGTTAAACTTCATGATCATCCACAGCCCTCACAACACATCGAGCTAGAAGCTGCGACGAGCCTTAGCGGCACCTTGCAATCAGCGCGGGGTAATCGGCTTCACTTGCATTCTTCGCTTGCCTGGGGCTGAACTTAGACTCCGCCTGATACTGCATCAACGACGTTGAAACACAATGTATACGTCTTGGAGTGGCTGTGGGAGTTTTATATACTTAGCTTTGAGCTGCCTATGCTATAAAAGCGTCCCGCCGCAGTATCCTAATATCACAGCATCTTATAATCCGGCGTCCATCCTCATAATTCTCGACCTTCGAACTTATGACGAACGAAACACTCTTCCATCACCACCATAACCACCCCAGTCATGAAATTCCGGCTCTCCGCACAGACCGAGTCCGCATCCTAATATTCCTCACGAGGAAACAGGGTATCTCGCATGAGGAATTCAGCCGGTATTGGCGCGGGCCGCATGCAAGGGCATTCATGTCACTTGACATTGTCAAAACTAACGTTATAACGTATGAGCAGGTAAGCTCGACTTTTGTATTATCATTTATAAATTCGAAGTGCTCATATTTCCATGTACAGATCCACGTTAACACTCATCACACGGCACCAGCGTCCATGGGATTGGCTGCGACAGGCTGGGATGGGGTAGTTCTTCTCGACGGCGAGAGCTACAACAAGTTATTCGCGGTTCGTGCTAATGTCTTCGGCATCCCCCGTCATCGAACTAACATGTACTAATTGCAGGTATTTTCGTCCGATGAGTATAAACGAGTAGTACTTCCGGACAACCAGAATTTCGTTGATACTTCCAAGTGTAGTATTCTGCTAGCGGATCTGGCTACACTGATAGAGGGCCACCGCGCCGTTTTCGGGGCTTAGATCACGTTTCCACGATGTAAGCTGTGGCGTGGGCCAAGTTTGTAGTAGTAGTATATCTTATCTTGTATGTATGGACAGCGTGGACAACAAATACACAACTAACACTCTGCTTACCTGTGATGTAAGCAACAATAACTACATTTGAGAACGTATCCTCGTGCACACTTGGTCACTTGAAACGCTAGAACTTTCTGCATATGGTATGTTAGTATTTTCGGCATAAGTAGGTCTTTCGCGAAATCAAAACTAAATCCTGATGAACGATTGGACCATGCCGGTAATATACTACTACTTCTTATATGGGTATTGATTCCCTGTTTTTACCTAAGGCCGGAAGAGTGACGCTAGTGTTTCATCGTATCATTTTGAGCGTGTCTAGATCTAATCTGTATCTCTGGCGCGCCTCGCTTCATTACAGAAATGACTTGAATACCCTTGCCTTTTGAAGTAATATAAGGGTAGCAAGTAATAAGTAGTAGTACGATGGCATGACTGGATGCTCGTTCACCATTCTTTCATATCCACCTTCTACTGGGCCGATACAGCGGGAGATTTGCTTGACAATGTCATTTCCATATTGTCACCGGAACGTAAGAGGTTGTTCCAGTAATATGGTGAGACCGCGATGAGAGATTAATTACAGACCCCATTGCCATTGCATGTTCGGCTAACTACATATAACCTCGAGTCGCGAGAAGATATTTCGTCGGAACCTCATCGAAACAATGAAGAGTGATCGGTTACTACGGTTTATCGTCAAGCACAGTGCAGAGTGAAGAATAGGATTGATATGTGGCTGAAAAATGGGCGTGGCGAGACATGACAGGTTTATCAGAAGGGGGCTGATGGTTCACCACATGTGAGTGGCTAAGTTACTATGTTATACAGCTCTGGGCCGGGGGAAGGGCCAACTGTGGGGGACTCCCGTATCACACGAGGGACTCAGCGTCCGTAGCATACCTAGTACGCAACTGGTTGTATGCAGTTACGGACCCGGCTGTTCGGACCGCGTCGGTAAAAACTCTACTATCATGATATGTACCAATGCTAAATATATAGCTAAGGACACTTACAAAGAAAGAGCCTTGTTAGACATAAGTTGTTAGCAGGTACTTAGATAGCACATGCTAGGATGATGTGTAGACAGGCGAAGTTCCTGTGATGCTGAGAGTCGGGAACATGCTACCGTAAAAACAGCGCGAGCAGTATGTAGACAACGCCCAAATAGATGAAAGAAATCATCCGTTCTTCACGGCTATCATCGGTGGTATGATATTTTCTGAAGTTGTATAAAGCACGCCCAGTCTGCGCAGAGCAGGTCAGAAGAAGATCCCCCGCCTTCCGTGAAAGTAGTTCTCTTTATTGACGCTAATGCCCACCCCAATCCGCACCGACCGTTATCGCATCATGGTCTTCGCAAAGAGGAAGGAAGGCACCACCAGAGAACAGTTCAGCACATACTGGCATGACGTACACCACAAACTAGTAATGTCGCTTGACATCGCAAAAAAGAACGTTCTCAGATGGGAGCAGGTGGGCAGCTGGTTGTTGTTCAGCTGAGATGTGCCAATGAAACTTGCTATAGACACATGCGGACGAGAAATACACCCACGCCGCTGAGAACATGGGTCTCACCGTTGCCGATTGGGATGGCATCCTCTTGTTAGATGGAGCAAGCTATGAGGACTTGTTTGCGGTGCATTTTACCTGTCTCCGACTCGTTTCAGACTCGACTGACTCAATCTATCCTCTTTTACAGATATTTGCATCGGAGGAGTACCAGAGGGTTGTGGCACCAGATGAAGCCAACTTTCTCGAGCGGGATAAGTGTCAGCTCCTTCCAGTAGGACTCGTCACTATACGGGAGTAGTCTAAGTCCTAGATATGTACAAATCATTCAGCTCCAACAAAAACAGTATTTCAGAGACGACTTATGCTTTGCAGCGATCGCGCTCTCAGGTCCGGCTTAGTAGTTTTGGATGTTGCACCGTCAATCCAGGCATCACCCTGTGTCGTTCGCCGGTTGAGGTGTTCCTTTACATAGTACGTGAAGGCTTCTGTCACTAGAAGAATGATCTACCGCTATCGAAGGCAAGAATGTAGTCCAGGAAGATAAAGGCCTGCTGTAATGTGACACTTACCCGCAGACGTATTGACACTTCCGCACTAGCACAGGTAGATATCAGAATAGTAACATAGTAATACATGTCAGAAGCAAGATTACTCGCCTCTCCCCCGAGTTGGGCAAATCAGAAGACATGGTTGTATAAAGAGTGTCCGTCTTGCGAAGGATTTACACAAGCCCTTCGACGACGATGGCATCCCACCCAATCCGCACCGACCGTGTTCGAATCCTTCTCTTCATGAAGAGAAAGGAAGGCACCACCAGAGAACAATTCAGCACCTATTGGCGCGGTGTCCACACGAAGCTGTTTTTGTCTTTGGATATTGTGAAGAAGAACGCTCTCAGATACGAACAGGTAGGCAATATCCGCCCATTTAAGATATAACACTGATGCGGCTCGGTGACAAGGCGCACACAAACGATCAGTACATCCACGCTCCAGAGCAGATGGGTCTCACTGCACCCGATTGGGATGGTATCCTCATTTTGGACGGAAAGAGCTACGAGGATTTGTTTGCGGTACGTAGATTCAACTAAAATTTTCGACTTTTCTTGCTTGATATTGACCCCTCTACAGATATTTGCATCGGAAGAATACCAGAAGGTGGTCGCGCCGGACGAAGCCAAGTTCGTCGATCGTCCAAAGTGCCAGCTTCTCCCCGTAGGACTCGTCACTTTATGGGAGTGATTTCACGGCAATCTGAAGCGTACTAATTCAGCTTTTTTATGTATGTGTATGTTAGCCAGATAGAAATTTCATGTAACAACCAACAACATACTGTACAACTGCCAATTTGTGGAGATTGTTCTGCGCGCACTGTGAGGCTGTGAGTTGAACATATGTTTCAAAGGTTCGACGACAAGAGCACTGAGAAAGATTTGTTGAACAGTTTTCAGTTGCTCTGAGACGCAACTTGCAGAGCCCACAGATGAGGTGCTATGTAAGAAAAGTGGGACTAGACAGCAAGATTAGGCCGAGGTTTTGAAGTTTCTGGGCCCCAGACTGACAAGTGAGAACAAGGACAGTGAAGTCGGCTAGATCAGATGACTCCAAAAAATGTCGGTATAAATGATGGCATTGTTCGAATTTTTTTTCTCTACCATTCCCTGCAGGACTTCCTTAGAATGTCATAGGACTCCTCCTAATTCCACGCCCCGTCGTCGTCGATATATATACAAAGCACCGCACGTTCAGTTTCTCCAAATAAAATGGTTTGGGGTAAGAATTGTTGTTTCCTTCCCGATATTTATGCGTTGACCATTGTAATATTAGAACAAGTGACGACACTATGAGCTGGAATCGTTTAAATTTAGACCTGCCTCTCACAAACGCGACATCGGCTACATCTACGCCCAACTATGTCAAGCTGCGCTGTTAGACAGATGGTTGAAGTGCGGCCCTGCAACAGATGAGCAAGTCGGCAAAGTAGTAGTTGCCCCCCAATGGTCGAGGTCATAGGGTGGGGAAATCGACAGCACCTGACGACGACAAGGATAAACATCCCCCGATTGGCTCTTTACGAAAAGAATTATTCCGTGTTTCGAGAGTTGCACATCAGTCGTGGTCACGTTTAAACAATCCAGCTATTTGTAGATTTCCTCTCTGCATGATTTTTTACGCGTTTTTGGATTCAGACGGCAAATTTCCGGGTGCTCCTTTGCTTCGCGTAGCATTCCCCCTTCTCAGTCAAATGTTATAAAAGGCGGAGATGTCACTATGCAGGCTCCACACGACACAATGAAGCTTTCCACGAGTCTAGTCGCTCTGGCATTGGCCATCTCGCCCGTCCTTGCGCAGCAACCACTCTACGCACAATGCGGTGGCCTTAATTGGACTGGAGGCACAAGTCAGTCAACACATCTTTTTGGCCTCTTCGATGTTGAACTTAACGTGATAATGCAGCTTGTGTGGCTGGAGCAGTATGCACTTATCAGAATGCTTATTATTCTCAGTGTGTGGCCGGAACAGCGACCACCACCGCAGCTCCTACTGCCACCACCGCTACTTCAACTACTACCTCTATCGCCACGACGGCCACAGCAATTCCCACAGGTTTCGTCAAGGTCTCCGGCACCAATTTCGTTTTGGATGGTGGGCCCTACACCGTCGTCGGGTAAGTTCACTCTGATTGAAGATTCGCATTTCTTCTAATATCTTGTCCAGTGAAAACTCATACTGGGTTGGCTTGCTTGGTCTTACCTATGACGAAATGTTGCAATCCTTTAGTGACATCGCGAACGCTGGTGGAACTACAGTTCGAACCTGGTGAGGAACATGCGTCGAAGCTGTGATCTTCTCGCGGACTCACGCTTAATCAAGGGGATTCAATGAGGTGACTAGCCCCAGTGGAATTTACTACCAGAGCTGGGATGGAAGCGTCCCGACTGTCAATACGGGAGCGACTGGTCTTGAGAACTTTGGTAAGACATAAGTTCCGATATTTTAGAGCTGCTTCTAACTCAGTCGCACAGACCTTGTTGTCTCCGCTGCCAAAGCCAACAATATCCGCCTCATCGTGCCTCTGTAAGTCACCACGACAGTTAAACATTTGATCTGATATTTAAAATTGGATTTTAGGACCAACAACTGGTAGGAGACATATTTTACTCTTGACCTGCGAAAGTGAACTTTTGTGCAGGGATGACTACGGTGGAATGGACGTGTACGTCGCGCAGCTTCTCGGCTCGCAGGATCACGACCTTTTCTATACCGATGCCACTGTTCTGGCCGCTTACCAAAACTACGTCAATACCTTCGTCTCGCGTTACCTCGACGAACCAACGATTCTCGCCTGGGAGCTTGCCAACGAGCCCAGGTGCGCGGGAAGCACTGGGTAAGCGTCACTCTTTTCATCAATGACATATTCGTTCCTGATATCTGAGCAGCATCACCACTGGAACCTGCACAACGGTGACTGTCACCACATGGATTGAAACGATGTCCGCGTACATCAAGTCCATTGATTCCAACCATTTGGTCACCATCGGTGATGAAGGTTTCTACAATGAGCCTACCGCCTCCACCTATCCTTACCAGTGCGTACACCCGACCGCTCTGGAATACTCTATTCACTAAGTACCCCTTCAGAGGTGGTGAAGGCATAGATTTCACTGTGAACTTGGCCATCTCCACGATCGACTTCGGTACCTTCCACGTAAGTCTACTTAAACACAAACATTCGGTACCTTCCAGGCTGATATCCTTTGTTTTCTAGTCTTACCCTGTATGTTCCTACCTGAGCATTAATGATTGTACATCCATTAATCGTACCCATCTCTCAGGATTCCTGGGGACAGACTGCCAACGATAGTCTGTGGGGCGTTCAGTGGATTGCTGACCACGCCGCGTCGCAAAAGGCCGCCAATAAGCCCGTCATCCTGGAGGAGTTCGGTGTCGTCGATAATCAGCCAACAATCTACCCCATTTGGTGGAGCGAGGTCATCTCATCTGGACTGACAGGAGATCTTATTTGGTAAGGACCTGTGCGCTTCGTCATTCCTTTGCCAGCTGAACCATTTGCTTTACAGGCAAGCTGGCTCTGATCTTACCAAGTTTGTTTTATTTTTCGTCGTTTCTCATGGAATCATTCTGACTACTATTCATCTAGCTACGGTGACACCCCCGATGATGGTTATGCTGTCTACCCCGACGGCCCCGTCTATCCTCTGCTTACCGCTCATGCTGCTGCTTTGATCGCCAGGGTTGACGGATGAAAGTTTAGAGACAGTGTTTCAATAAGTGGCGATTTTAAATAAAATTCACAAAGCATTCGATTTTTGTACATCATTGGAAAGTACCCGTCTTTGAGTCTTATCAAGTGCCCTCAGTGCGGAGTGAGAAGTTTATACTACTATTTTTGGAAAATCCGCAAGCCGATCAGTTTGATTTTTGCGCTTCCCAGATCTAATCCCAAATTCATTGTATTTATCATCATGACAATAGTGACATTCACAGTATAGAACGAGACAATTCAAAGTCCTGCTTTCGTGCGAATAAATGCGCCGTCCCAACATTTGAAGCCTACATCGTTTGTAATCTGCAAGGCAAAGCATCAGACGCCGCACCCCAAATACAGGTGAAAAAAAAGGGCCTACCGTCGCTGGGTTACACATGACAGCTACAGGGTGAAGCGACTCGGTGACTGCAAAGATATCCTTCGCCACAATGTTGGTCGCTTGTTAGGATGGATAGGGATTAATGATTTATTCTCAGAGTACTAAGACATACCTGTGTCAGGATAGAGGTCGAAGATGATGACCTCGCGCCCAGTTGCATTTGTAACAGCATACCTAGATCATATAGTCAACCTTCTCGAATACCGCCACTACATTCTAAATCTCACCAGCAAGGGTCAGAAACACAACTTCCTTCGAAGTAATTGGGATTGCTGCATAATTAGACACGATCAACATGACGCAGGCCTACAAGTCACGGTGCACTCACTCGTCAATAGTCCCCACGAAGTCTTGAAACGTGAAATCCTGGATGTGGGTGTTGTTGATGCTACTTGAATTCGGAGCAGGCCCAAGCTATCACAAGCCAAGCAATCAGAATTTACGGGTAGTGTTGTGGTTGTGACTAGGCTCACACTCTGGTCCCAATAGCTATCAATATAGGGAGTGTAGGTGCTATGCAGTCAGATAAAGACAGGAAGACTCTGACTTTTGAGTTACATAGATCTAGGCAGCGGTAAGTAAGGCACTTCGGCGAGAGGACATGACCGAACTTACAGGAAACCTGACGTCGGAGAAAGCGATATTTTTCCATGTAACGCTGAGATTTGATATGTTAAGAAAGGAATACGGACGAGTTAAGCTGAGGTCTTACTTTCGAGCCAAACCATTCCCTCCTGTCCAGCTTTTAAAACGAGCACCGTAGAGAGTCTTCTTCTGTAGAGGAGACGTAAGACAGTGGAATGGGGCAAGATTTATGATATCATACCATGACTATATTCTCGATCCTGCGGAGAGAAAAGTTAGAATAGGCGAACATCGAGAGTTTATGTCTACCATACAGGACGTCTTGGACATCAGCCACCGAGCCCCCGCTGCCAAGCGACCCGATGGATAAGCCATGTCCGCCTTCACAGTAAGAATTTCTGTGAAGAATCTTAATGAGATTTGTTGAAGGCCAAAGGATGATCGAATCACACCTAAAGTGGATGTTTTTTGTGCCACTCCCGACGGTAAGGCAATCATCTCCATTCTCGACATGATTATCCTCGAAAAGCATGTTTGTACCACCGGCAGAGAAGCCTTTTGGAATTTTAGCGAAAGTATCGACTTGCGAATTAAATTATCAACTGACCATCCCTGTTGTATACGTCATATATGAGTACCCGGAGCAAAACTATGAACAAAGGACGGTAACGTACGTGTTGAATGGGAAAGCAGACACATTTGGATTATTGGATACTGCAATGATCTTATTGTTGAACGCATGGAAATTTGTCGAACCACTTGTGGCGAAGTTCCACGCGATAGGCTGTACGAAGAACTCAGAACATTCAAAAAGCCTTCAACGTAGCCATACATACCATCCACAATTTCATATCTCTGATCGTACCATTGTTTATTTTACTAAAAGCGAACCCGTGAGGGCGATTGACCTGATTCTGAGTGTCCCACCACTACACCCAGAGTTTACTGACCGTTAAAAAAAAATAACGCATAGGCTTACTGCTTGACCGTGTCCATCAATCCATCCCCAGTCCGGGTCTGTAGAACCGCGAAGAGTAACGTTGTTTCCACCGCTGAAGGTGAACCTAGGAAGCTAGTCAGTTCAAGTAGTCCCAATGCCTGCAAGGCTCCATACCAAGACCCCGGGAAACTCTGTATACTCAGGACATCAGCAAGATTCACCTTGTATGCAACGATCGTACTTACGGACGAGGCTACAATGGCTATTCAGACGAATCATAATTCAATTCTCATGCCTCTCAGAACGCGCCGGGAAACCTTACCTTGAATAGTGGAGATGTCCGTTGGGTAGCTCAGGTTCCCTTCGATGCGTATTTCGACATTATTCAATGCGGGAAACTTGATCGGTGTAAGGATGTTGTATTTAACGCCCTTTTCGAATAGAATGGTAGAGTTCGTCGAATAGTTCCCGATGGCTGCGACCAGGCTAGGCATGTCGTCCTGTCCGCCAGCATGAGGTACCACAAAGGTACTCCAAGCAGCAGCAAGATTGGCATATGCAAGCAGAATTATGGGGATTCGTTGCCACATGTTTCGTGTTCACATACTTGAGCCAGGAGTAATTTAAATAGGCCGCTCAACAGTCTTGCATCAGGGACGAATATCATATCATGTCAGGTGAAGAAGAGTTACGGTTGGGAAAAGACCCGTTGCCTCCATCCACCGCTCCACGTGGAGGGCGGTCGTCGGATGTTGCGGGGAGCGTCGGGGAGGCGGTCCGCCCTATCCGTCCAACCTTCGCAGAAATATCTCGTATGTGCAAAGATATTCATTCATATGCATGTGGCATAGATAGTCCAAATGACACGCTTACCGGCACTGTTCTGTGTGCATGGTTGGAATATCGGGTCACGATTTCGAACGTTCACTATACCTGGCTCGGATCTACGTTTAGTCATTTGCTGATCTTATGCCAATCTCATATTATTCTGTCTATTTACGGACTTCTTTTTAGTTCTACATACTTACAGGTATATAGGTAGCCTAGTCCTGTCGTAGCTACTCATCCGTTTGCCCTCTCAAGCTCACCGAGGCCAACCGGAATTCATATTGTTGTCGCGCGTTGAGTCCGGAATTGGTTTCAACATTCTGATTGACGTCGTGTCGCAGAATCGTATTCTCTCGCGCCTTACTTCTACTATTTACTATCAACGTGTCGTACTGTGCCGTCTTAAGCGCCTATTAGTAATTTATTTGAAGTTTTTCCGGTCAACCACGGCCCGTCGTGACTGCTATTCCGTCTAGAATGGAGAATGTCGTCAGCTGTTCCAACCCACTCGTCATCTTGTGAGATTTATTTGATGTTCCTGGAAGATACTTCAAATTCTATGCTGCTTGGCCTACCGCCCCTGTTTATCACCTGGCCCTCCTCACCGAGTGACGTACCTTCCAGTTTCCTTTCATTCACTCTCCCTTTCTGTATAGTACTTGAAGCTACTAAGCTCGCGTCCGTTACAACTCTGAAGTTGCCGATTTAGTCTACCCCAGTTTACCCAGCATTACCCGGTAAACAAAGCTAGATATAAACCACTAGACGTAGAGATAATAAGATTGGCACAAAAATACGGAGTACAGCTGGCGCTAAGCATCATCAATCAACCCACTCCGGTTCGACGTGCCACCTTGCTTTTGGGGCATAATTTAGTTGTTTGTTATCCATTCTTAGCTTGACGGATCTGTGGACTTTGACGCCGCTGTTCTGTCTGGGAATGTGTCTACCGTGACCTAAATTTATTCTAAAGGAGAGTGATCGGTCAGGGATCTTGGACAGAAAGTGGAAGTTGAGGCAACTTGAACGTACAGCAGTTGTTTGATCCATTCGTCATCATCACCCTGATATTTTATTTTCTGTGGAATGCATTCGAGGATCCACCAAGATTTTGAAATCTTCAGCATGTCGTTGATTGGGCTGAGAGCATCAGCAAGGTCCTCCTCTTCTTCAGAAACGAAGTCCGAAACATCCACGAGGGTATGGCTTGTCCCAATTTCGGGCAGGTATTTTACCTCTGCATTATGAGGAGTGGACAACTTCGTGATAGGAGGCGGTCGAAGTTTGACGACAGGATAAAGGGAATTAGGATCCATGCCTATGACCTTGAACATCTCCTTGTAGAACAGGATGCCTGTCTTAAGAAGGAAGCATTGTCGAACCATCCAGCGAAGAGGTATGCGGGCAAGGCTATTGCGCATTTCATTTCTTACAGCGCCTCCTCCGACATCTAACGAGCTTAGTCAACCTTTTTTTCTCAAGCGATCAACGAATCACAAACCACAGTGACAACCAGCAAACCAGACCTCCTCGATGTCGGTTTCGTGATCGCCTTTATGCGAAAACGATTCCTCAAAGTCCCGCGTAGTCTTCCGGTTCCTAAGTTTTGGGCGCGGCATATGCCCTTTCTTCAACCCTAGTTCGATTTCTTCGGGGGTAGGGCGATTCCAGAAATTGGGCTTGAAACGCACGCGATGCTCGTCTAAGGCAAGCGCATGCCGGAAATATTTGACGTGGGTGTTCGAAGTCGTGAATGGAAGACGCTTTGGGATCATCCCGACTGATCCAACAGTCTCCCTGTGAACGATTCAGCAGGTGACAGGGCGATATCAGAGGAGATGTACCAAACGCCCAGCAGTTCAATGTCAACGTCGATGGAGAAGGCCTTCTTGAAAGCCGTACTCTGTCGCCAACCGGTGGCATCTTCCCGAGAATACATTTTGTAGGCAAAGGGGACTTGTTGGTGGTTGCATTTCGGAAGCAAACCAACCTTCACCCAAGAACATCAGCAGTCCAATGAGGATAAACGAGACCGCCTTCCTGACCTTGTGAATCCTGTATGGGAGCCGTGCCATCAGAGAAAGGACTGAAACAGAATAATGAGACTCACATTCCCGCCAAAGCTCGAGCAGTATCTTTGCAGAACGTTATACTGAGACAGTGGCTCTGGCTAGCTGCACTCACATGCACCTCTAGAGAAGCCTAATTCTCTCTGTGAGCGTATGATAAATAAACAGGCATAGAACATAGCCTACCGAAGACACAAATCTTGTCGCCCGCTTCATCTAGAGAGGAATTCATTGAAGTTGAGGTGGCTCGCCAGAGGTCTTACATACAATTTTGCATCAAGAATTCGTATCCACCTGTGCAAACACTGAGCTCCCAAATCAAGAAGAGGAATCAAATAGACGCACTCATGACATGAGCATCTAGGTGGATCCCAATCATCGCGTCCACTGCTCTATGCATTTTCGCCATCATGGGTTTGGCAATTTGAGGAATTGTGTATGTTCCGATACCCGCCTGGTGAAACGTACGTCTTTCCGGTGAGCCGACTGAAAGGAAGGCTGAATGCTACCTGATAGTAAACGAGCTGATCCTTGGGATCGTCCTTCTTTAACAACGAGAAGAAGTTGACAATATTAGAGTTCTGATAAAGACATGATGAATGAGGCAAAGCTAGTCGTCGATTCGCTCCTCACGTCTTCGTCGAATTGATCGCCTAAAGTACTAGTTATTATTATTCAGATCGAATTATGCTTAGCCATACCAGTGCCGTCGAAGCATAACACGAGGGTCCGGTGTGCGTGTCTGGGCGGAATTATGTCGTCATCTTCACAGGAGTCCTCGTCTGAGTTGGTGCTGCCGGGAGAAGTCGTCTTCATGAAGTATGGATACTGGTCGTCCACAGGCGTCGGGCGAGATTCAACGACAATCTTCTTGTTCATTGAGAGCTGATGCAAGATGGATCGGCAATAGGTCGCGAGGAGATGAAAAGAAATCCTTTTGAGTCTCTCCATTAAATAAGTAAATATGTCGGCCGCGAGGAAGCGAATAAGAAAGGCGCTGTCCATAAAAGGTCTAGGTGTATCCTTGCTGTCGGCTCCTCTGTATCTTTTTAATTCTAGTATGACAATATACGGAGACGATTGCCTTGTTTTATGGTCACAATGCGGCTGAATGACATGTCAAATGGAGAGAAGTCTCTGCGCAAATGTTGCCAACTGTCAAGTGTGTGCCATTTGACCAGGTCTGAGAGAGATACGAGCACTTGGTTGAAGAGATGTTTCCTCCTATCAAAACGTCCAATGGGACGGGGGGCTGAAGTGTAATCCAACAGGCGCTTTTAGGAATCGCATTGACAAGGCGGCTGCCAGCGGCACTGCGGTGCATGGTTATGATACAGGTCCGGTCAATTACTTACATATACAGCTCGCCTTGGGCCCAAAAGAGCCTTTTGCAGATTCAGGTGGCGGGTGTGAGCTGAGCCTTGAGGCCCAGCGAGGTCCCAGAATTTTAGGCAACAAGAGGTCCCTTCCGAGTATCAAGATCGCTGATGCAAAGAGCTTGCTCACCATAATCCATCAATTGATAGAAAAAGTTTGCGCCGATCACTACTATGACTGTTTGATCCTTTGAAGATGAAAACAGAGAGACAAGTGCGCCAATGCTTAGAGGTCGCTTAGAGCACACTTGAAGCTTGGAGAGCCACCATCATGATGAAGCGTGGGTTTGATGGCTGGTGCTGAGTACTGTTGTCGTGTATTTGACAGTCTCCGCCAAGCGCGTTTTCTTGATAATAATACCTGAACGTGACAACATAATATTTTCTTTGGCTTAGACTACCCTCTTTTTTGGGCGGAGAGGATATGCTAGGGCCTCCAAACC
>JABAJS010007734.1:0-29244 GCA_018221635.1 Tephrocybe sp. 10521TJB
AGTTATGTAAGAATCAGTAATTATGACGACATCTGACCAATTTTAGTCAGCAACTCTCAAGAAAAGAAAGTCCCACGGACATCGTCGCATTCTTTATAGATTCCATATCAATAAATCGAAAAAATTGTTTAACTTATCCCTCGAAGCCGAACTCGTCATCCCACTGTGAGCATGTATTTTCAGCTGAGATTACGGTCTCCAATGTGAAAGCAAATATCGCACGCCGGCCGCGCCGGTAAATACCTTCCTTCCTCTGATCATAGGGTTAAGATGATCCGATTTCCGACCATCACTTTAACCGCAACACGCCTCATTTCATTTCGAGACGAACCCACGCTGACCTGATTCTCAATATCTACAAAAATGACAACACCGATTCTTCGGCTAGATGTTCTAGGCATCATTATCGACAAAGTTGCAGAAGACTCACTCGAATCGCTGAAGGCCTGCGCGCTTCTTACACACGACTTATTCCCTTATGTCCAACGTCACATCTTCTCCAGCATCATCCTCTCCAAAAACGCAGTATGTGTACAACTCTCTTCCATCCTTCAAACCAGCCCCCATCTTGGCACTCATACCACTTATGTTCACATTCGGGACATAGGCTGCGTATCTTCTCCGTATCCAACGACAATCAACGATTTCAATGCACTTGCCTCGGTTCTCAGTTTTTGCACGAACCTGCGTACCCTGGAGATGATATTTTCCTGGAAAATAAAAACCTTTGAGATATACCCTGCAGTCTTTCGGAACGCCGTAATGGCCTGCTTCAGAACCCTTCATACCTTTTCGTGCACTGGGTTCGCTGGAAATTCCTTGGAAAATTTATCATCATCGATGCCTTTCAAGCGACTCAGTTTAAAACATAATATTGATGGCCATTGTATGGTTACGACTCCTCTTGCGTATTTGTGGAAGCTCGAATCGCTGGAAATAGGTTGTTTGCGCTGCATGACAGACATCATTCCTATTCCAATTTCCAATCGCGTCGTACTCACTCTCAAGAACCTCACGCTCTCTACCTGGACAAACATCTTCGTATACGAGGCTTCACTTCGAACCCATACAACACTGGAGACTCTGTGTCTTGGAACCATGAACAGAAATTTAAATCAAACTGAATGTATGTCGAACTCCTGCTTCTGTTCATGACCACCATCCGATGAATATCACCACTACAGACACACCTATAACCCTTCCTAAACTTCGATCCCTGATATACAATGGTATAGCAGAAGGACTCGATGACTTTCTCACCCTATCCGCATGCATTCTGGAGCATAATCCCGCGCCCATTTCCCTCGAAGCCTTTTCCATTACCTCAACTGTCCTCTTCCCCACTTGCATCTCACAAACACTCTCCCATTCTAGTGTCTGGGATCGAGTAGACGCCATGCTTTCTGACCCACAATTTGTCCAGTTGGAGGTAGTAAGTGTTAGGCTTCGGTGGAATGAAAGCAGGGGTGGGGTACGTTGCAACGAGACAATGCGGCGTTTGGTATATGAGAGCTTATCACGCTCCCGCGATAAGCTCATCGTGGCAATCGACCGGCTTTGATACACCATATTACAATATGATATTTGTACCTCGCGTTGTTGCCTCTGTTTCAATATGACTACTTTCCACCATCCGTTTTTAAGAAATTGTCAAAACAGGTGGGGTCAATGACATAGTATAGGCAATACAGGGATTTGCTAGTTCATATATATTCCCCGCCGACGTTGCTGGTCTCTCGTCAAGTAGCCCATCTCCTCATGTTCCTTCAGCTTCACTAAGAGACAAGGACAAAAGGCCCGTAGTCCTGCATGCATGGATGTTGTTTCGTCCACGGAGAGTAGAGAAGTCTCAACTGCTTTTTGTGGATCATAAGGCATATAAGTCTCCACCATCTTTCTCTGAACCAACCCCAATTCCCTCTACAGCTCCCATCCCGCCTGTAAGCCACGATCGCCGCAGAGTGAGCTATCGCTGCAAACCACAGAACACGAAGCAGAGTGTGAAGAACTCAAGGAGGGACACGAGGACGATGGATCTCCACTTAGATATGTGTCCCTACCATTGTCTCCGCCGTTCCGCTCCCTGACTCCCCAGATGAACTCGACGCCCCCAAGCCGGAGTATTGGTTATTAGTGCCAACGCTCATCTGAATAGTATACGCACTATAAAGAAAATCAGTCGCTATGGTACACGTCACCTATAGGCCGCCTATTTGGATAGGCGCCAAATTTGTCCGGCAAAATTTTTTTTTTGGGGATGCCGCCGGAGATTGACCTACAAGGCTTTTTGAAACTGTGGGTGCATACGACGATGAAAGACGGTTTGAATAGAGAGCTGAGGGACAAAATTTGGCACGATTAGATTAGATTGATAGTAATCAATTTGAAATTATATCTCCGTTAACAAGTGGGCGCCCTGGAGATGCCTCGAAAGATAAAATCTATTTATCGTTTTCCTTTCCCAATGCCTCGAAAGAAGACTAGCCGTGAGGCCGCTGCTGCTCGTGCTCGTAAAGCTCGATTGGAAAAGATCCGTGATGCGCAGATGGAAGTCGATGAAAGTGATTCCGAGGATTCCATCAAAAGTGTCTGCGACTGGACAGGAGGCGTCGATTATGTTCTGTCCTCTGATAGCGAGTTTTTTTTGGACCGATTAAGACACAGAAGAAACCGATTCAGGTGAATTTACGGACCTTGATGGTGAAGAATTGGTTGCATGCTTGAATGAAGAGCTTCAAAAGCTGGTAGCCCTCACACCGTATGAGATGGTTGCAGGGAGGAAATTGACAGCAAAAGAGTGGAAGCAGGCAGAGAAGAATCGAGGATTTGGATATACAGGAAATTCAGTGCGCTCCAAGCAACGAGAGGCTCAACACGCAAGGAACACTAGCACGCTCGATCTGATTAGATAACTCTTATCTATTTCCTTTATAGGAATATTACGTAATGGCGCCAAATCCCAAAACTCAACTTTCTCAGTTTTAAGAATTTCTCTAATCGCTCTTGTAGTTTTGTTCTGTATCCTAATACAACCATTTCTACAAGAGGGATAAGGATTTGAATGATTTCCCACGTTGCCTTTCTTGCTATTCAAAAGTAGCGGCCTATAGGTGACGTGCACCATAGTCAATCCCAAGATTCACATTCAGCCTCAAATCCATTCAATACTATAAATCGTGTGTAGCGCTGGATGGCTGTGGAAAGGACTAGGACTGGGTGATCTGTGCCGCCTGCCTGCTCGCGTCGATGTTGTGCTATGTACTTTTCCTCGGGCGTCAAGTGCTTACTGTCCGCTGTGTGCTGCTTTTCAAGCCCGATAAGCGCTCATTTATCTAGTGCTGTGCTGTATTTCTCCAAGCGCTTGTTGATTGCGTTGACGTTTTACTCCATTCCCACAAGCGCTTGTTAATCGGTGCTCATTGTGCGCCCTTCTTTCCCCGCCGGCACTTCCTATTAAGCACTCAGTAGTGGCGGGACTTAAGTGTTGTGTTATATTGGTCGGCGCTTGTTATGAGCGCTTCGTTCCCCGCCGGGGCTTCCTATTGATCGCTTAGCAGTGATTTACCAACAGTGACGCTTTCCCTAAGCGCTCTTTATTCACGTCAGCGCCTATCCAAAAGTAGGCAAACCCAGCAAATATAAAGATTGCAAGTAAGTACTTGTTGTCGTAAGAACCCCCCATCCTCCTCCTGAGTCCTTCTACCATTGACACAATGCCTGCAAGCGCGAATTGCGGCCAGACCGGTCTATCATCAGTCATCTGGCCAGCCATTGCATCGCTCATCGCGCCCCAGCTGGCCCACTTCGGTACAGTTATCTTTTGTGCATTATACTTTGCCGCAAAGGCCGGCCTCGCTGTCCGACCTAAAACGCAGACAGGTTATGTCGACAACGAGCTCCGACGGGTTGAAGATAAGCTATTCGATATCGAAAACATCTGCAGCGACAAGGAACTGGCTGTATTCAAAACTGCATTGCAAAGGTAACATGTTCAATGTTTCTTCTTCAATAAATATATCTGATGGATATAATGAAGCATTCAACTTTCCGTACTTGAGTTGAGGGAGGCGATGCTTCAGGCGTCGGGTTCGCCTTGGAAGGAATTCCGGGTTTTTAGTTCCGGCCACTACTTACGCGTGATGACCTGCCTTAGAGAAATGAACAAACTTGATGTTCAGATTGAGGTACGCACCTTGTGTTGGCTTTGGAGTTTCTGTCATATGAAGTTTCAAAAAAAATGCAGATGGCGAAGCTTCTAAGCGAGCAGAAAAAAATCAGTAATAGAACGATTACATCGACGACACAACAAGAAGTATAAATGTTTGCCGGGGGCTCCGCGAGTGAAACAAGATAAATATAGACAGGAGTACGGAGCTAACACATATATTATATTGCGTACATTCGATAGGAATAGTCTCAACAATTGATGAGCACGCGCCTAAAGTTAAGAATAAACCCATACTAAACGTAGAATAAGCCCTCCTTTCATATCATAAGCGCCTGCCTGCCCCCCCACAGCGATCTTCAAGACGTCAAAAAGTCGAAAGAGTGTGCACCGAAACCAGGTAGACGAGGACTTGATAAAAGTCCAGCAGGATTGTGGAGGCCAAGAGCGCCATGCTGATGTTCGGGCATGGAACAAAGGGACACTATGCCTTGTGGATTACCTGAAAGACGGACGAATCATACACTACGCGAGTTAGCTCAGGAGGGATCTGTCCCCTCGACTGCCTGATCACCTCCGCACGCATAGCTCTCTCTAAGAACATTATCGAAAGCAATTTGCTGATGGGGGAAGCATCGCGGAGGTGCAGAGAGCTGGCCTTCGTGCTGATGACACGAGGCTTGAGGAGAGGGAGACATAGCTGTCGGATGGTATTGGTAACAAAAAGCACTCACGAAACAAACTAGGGCTAAGAATATTTCTTGCCTAATTACCGCGACTATGAGGCGAAGTGTATAGTCCTCGACGGCGATATAACGAGAGGACAAAGGAAAGATGGGAGCAATCAAGCAAGGAAGGCACTCGGTCCGCTCGGTCCGTAGTCAATGGACCTCGAATGTGTTTACGTCATGGAGTCTAACACTCTTCGGCCACAATGATGGTAATTTACAATCGCTCGGATCTGGGTCAGCGTGAAAAATGTCTACGGTGGCCATGGGACGTTACGGTAAATGACCAAGGTCCCCTCGACTTGTGTGGATTTCTAAAACGCCTCCGACGAATCCATCATCGCTGCTATCCGTCCTGATACCAATGTATTTGCCTCTATTCATAGTTGGGTGTATCTGATCATATTCAACATAGCCCGCATCTCCCACCCTCCCCTCCCACCACGCCTCACTCTTCTCCCCACTCTAATTCCTCCCAAAACGCAATCGAGGCCACCACGAGCCCGTACGACCACCACGGTGCCAAAACCCTCCATTTCCGTATGAAGGCATACTGCGCAGCGACCTCGCGTACGCCTGTCTCTCGCCCATGATCACGAGTTCGTCGATGCCCTTCCTTAGGGCGGTGGCGAGGCATTCCTGTATGGTTTATTTAGGATTAGGGGCGGGGAGTCACAGGCTGTAAGCTTTCTCACCGCTCTTAAGCTGTTAACGCTTGCGGAGTCATTGGGGGGTGTAGAAAGTCTGGTGGAGCATGCGGCGAAGGTGACACATGAGAGAATCTTGAAGAAGTAGGTGGTCTTGTGAATTGGGTGTAATCTCGTCAGTTGACGTCTATGATTCATAGGACGAACCGTGTCGTCAATATTTGAGAAACGAGTCGTGAAGGAGGTACAAGAGATATTCTGCATCTATCGAGGTTACTTGAAAACGGACGGTGAAAACAGTGGTTTTGAAAGAAAGGGGCAACGACTATAGTCTATGTAACGCGAGGTATAAATTGGAATATGCTGCATCAAACGGACCGGCCAAATGTCACAATGAGCTTATCGCGGGAGCGGGGTAACCTCTCCGATACCAAATTCTGCAATGTATCCTCGTTAGGCCACACGAGCCTTAATGCATACCAGAAGCTTTATCGCGTAAAAGCCTAATATTTACTACCTTCAACTGTGCAAATTTTGAGGTAAAAAGTACATTGTCCATTCGATTCCACGCACTAGAAGGGACAAAGGATGCAAGGACGTCATCAGGGAAGGTTCTACGTGAGGTAATGGAAAAGGATTCGAGGGAAATAGGCCCGAGTTCATGCTCTAGAATGCATACGGATAGGGTGAGATCTGCTTCACCATCGAATATCAAGGACCGAAGTTTAGGAAGGGTTAAAGGTGTGTCTATAGTGGTGATATTCATCGGATGGTGGTCATGGACAGAGGAGTTCGACATACGTTCAATGTGATCAAATGATCTATATATGGTTCCATGACAGCGTTTCCAGGGTTGTTTGGGTTCGAAGTACAGCCTCTTTTACGAAGGTTTGTGTCCAGTCAATTAGTGTGAGGTTCTTGAGAGGGTGTACAAGGCGATTGGCAGTTGGAATAGGAATGATGTTTGCCATGCAGTGCGAGCATTTTATTTCTGGCGTTTCAAGTTTCCACGCATACACAAGAGGAATTGTGGCGATGCAACTGGAATTATCATGAGGATCAGGAGTGATATGTCTTAACTTGAGCCGCTTGAGATGCGTTGATGACGTTAAAACTGCCAGGGGGATGCCATAGACCCCGGTGCACAAAAAGGTATGAAGTGTTCTGAAGCATGCCACTACAACATTCTGAATTACTACAGGGAACATCTCAAATTGGTTCGATGAGAGTTTTATCTCCAGAATACGCAGATTGGTGAAAGAGCTGAGAACCAAGGCGAGTGCATTGAAATCGTCGATTCTATCCCATTTATGTGGGAGTTTCCTCGAAATGCAAACAGAAGCGGTGAAAATGCCAAGATGGGGGCTGGTTTGAAGGATGGAAGAGAGTTGTATGCATACTGTGCTTTTCGAGAGGATGATAGTGGAGAAGATGTGACGTTGGACGTAAGGGAGTAAGTCGTGTGTAAGAAGCGCGCAGGCTTTCAGCGATTCGAGCGAGTCCTCTGCCACTTTGTCGATAATGACGCCTAGCACATCTAGCGGAAGAATCGGTGTTGTCATTTTCGTAGATGTTGAGTGTCGAGTCGGCATGGGTTCGTCTCGAAATAAAATGAGGCGTGTTGTGGTCAAAGTGATAACCGTCGAAAATCAGAGCATAAGTGTTTCTCCTCATGAATCATATGGTGATCACGAAGTGTGGTGACTTACTTTCACATCCGAGACAACGATATCGGCTGGAAATACACGGATTTGGCTTCGAGGCAAGGTGAGTTTCACCAAATTTATTCGATTTGTTTGATTTAAAGGCCTATCCAAGCCAAGGGACAGTGCGTCCGGCGCTCGTCCTGTTAGGCCCCCTCTTGTTGTACAAAATATTTACCTAATGAATGGTGGAATTGTCCAAGAGATTCTACGTGTTCTAGCGGAAATTGATGTTCCAGGGCAACATCAATGATCCTGAGAGGAGAGGTACGCCCAGATTCTACGAAAGCGCAGAGAGTTGGCCCACCAGGCGAGTCTTGAGGCGAGGGAGGAATTTGAAGACGCTGTGGGATGGCATATGCACTTGAGTCTAACAAAAAGTACTCATGAAACATCAAGATTTCTTGCCTATATCTAGTTACTGCATCTCTGTATCATAGCCCTCGACACCAAGGTACGAAGGAATGATTGATCAAGCAAAGAGAGGAACTCGGTCCGTTCGGTCCGCATTCAACCGACTTCGCTCGTGTTTACGTCATCGAGTCTACTATACACACGAAGTTCAACCATGCTTTTCTTCTCCGCTATTTCTTCATCAGAAGGTTGCGCTGCGACCGCTACCACAGCAACGAACACGACAGGTATATCTTTAAGTATAACCTTTTCCCGCCAAAATTACGATCAGATGGAATTGTGCTGCCTCTATAGGTTGCTGTGACCCGTACGGATGCATAAGACATGTGTGTGTCATTCTTTTTCATATTTGTGTACTTATCTCGCCGTGAACATTGGTTCTTGGTTATCGTACAACTCGTCGTCGATCTACCTATTCCATCTCTCCAGAACTAACCCTCGTTTTGACAGCAAATTGCTTCTATATTACAATAAAAAAAGCGTAGAATAGGCTGTGATAGTATGTATTAATGGTAAGGAGCGTTATGACAAATAATGTCCTCTGTCTGTCTCGGTCGGACTAATATCCATCTCCACCACCTCAGCGGCTCTATATCGACAGGGAATGCCTTCTATATCAACTATCTTCAAGGAAATGTCTTTAGTCATGATCAGCTTGTCGTAGGCAGCTACAGCATCACAGACCAAGCTCTAGGTACGTTCCTCTTCCTTCAAAGTATCCCTTGCGCTTTCCTGTTGACCTCCTCCCTCCCAGCTTCCTGAATCCTCCAAACGATTCAGACCCCTCTTCAGCGGCATCCTTAACAGCATGATCATCAATCAATCCCCGACGGCACCGCCTAGGCTTGCAATTTATCTTCACTAACCCTCACCTCCTCTGAACCCTCCGTGCGCTTCCTTCCCTCCTCTCCCGACCAGGGCCCGACACTGTTCCAGCTCAGCTCATAATTGGTTGCCATCCAACGTATGACCGCTGACGTTGCATATGGGACACTGGAGAGTGAGGAGGAAGGGACGCGAGGACGATTACTGTGGATGGGTGAAAAAAACCGGGGAATATAGGGACGAGTAATGATGGGAGCATATTCCCGAATGCGGTACTGAATTCTCGTGTCCCACTTGTTCCCCACGATGAGTGCAGTGGTGAATGGGATTTATGGGGCAACTGGAATGTCGTACGTATCCTCCTCCCCTCCTTTTGTGTTCTCGTACTGATTTTTACGAGAAACAGACAGTTACAGTTACCATCATTGTTCCGGAAGTTTTTATATCTGTGGTGCGCCCTGCTCTCTGCGCAGCACTTACCTATACCCTACGACGGGGACCTTCCACTTCGACAATCAGTGACATCTTCTCAATTGTGAGGTGCTCGTCATCTGCATTAATACGGGATTATCTTGGTCCCGACCGGAGAATGTTCAGGGACCCCCCTTTCTAGGAGCCTGGAAAGGCCTGGAAGGGGTGTGAATCGGTACCTTGGGATTGGGTCGACATTGTGAACCAAAGTTCCAATATCTTGCTGTGGTTCGTTTGGGCGTTTACCTTGAGGCTTGAGCCACGCCAGGTGGCACAACACTTGAAGTGGCGTTGAGGGTGACATTGGGTGGCGGCTGGTTGTCGACAGGTTGTCGATGCATTATCACCTAATTGTCTTGATGACGTGTTCCTTTTTTGTTTTTGATTAGAAGGCGCTAGCATGCATGTTCGTCCACTTACCCTTAATCAGGGACTGAATCAAGAATACTGAAAATCCTAGGAGCTGGTTAAATTCCGTTTCCTGGCTAATCGGACAAAAGCAATCGAAGAATATCGAGCAACTTCCCAGGTACCGGAGGTGTTCAAGTCACCAACCTTCCTGCATTCCGGCGACTATACAACGCCGGAATGGCCCTGGTATGTGGTTTTACATTCGAAATGCATTCATTCTCACCATTTTATGGCAAGGGGTTGAGGGCGACAATTGGGTGGCGGCATGTATGATGACCTAATTATCTTCATGACATGTTATTATTTTCGATCAGAAGGCTAGCATCCACTTCCTCCACTTACCCTTAACCAGGGACGTGATCAAACATATTGAACATTCTCGGAACTCGTTCAGTTCCATTTTCTGCTTCCATAATCGGTAAAAAAATCAAGGAATATCGAGCGACTTCCGAGGTACCAGGCATGTTGACACAAACTGTCCAGCATTCCGGCGATTGTACAACGCTCTGATGGCCCTGGTATGTTGTTTTATGTGATCAAAATTTATTCATTCTCACCATTGGATGGCAAGCGGTTTTCCGACCTGGCGGTTCGGTGAAATTCATTCAATGTTGGGAGGCGGAGATTCAATCCTTGCATTTAAACCAACAAGTTCAGTCGACACTGGCTTCATTCGTTCAAACGTCTCTCACCTTTCGAACTTGCTCAAATCAATCACTACGCAATGACGACCTATGAAATCCGCATTTTTATGAGTACGTTCTTAACTGGTTTATGGTATTCACTCGTACTAACTATGTTTCTTCGACAGAGGCAGAAGAGGCCAAGGATTTGAGTGCTAAAGAGTACTCACTCTGCTTCGCAAAAGCCATACTAGAACCTGGTTCCGTTGCACACGACCCCGTAACTGTCAGCGATGTTGTCACCGCAAGTTACATACCTGGAGGTACGAGGGGGTGCTTTCTCTATATCGACACCCGCATCATGACAACATTTAGAATATGGCCCCAATGACTCCTTGTTCAAGTGGACAGACAACTATTCTATCTCAGCTCGTTCTACGGCGTACAAGTAAGGCGAGGGTTAGTTAGTTATTCGTTTCATCGACTATAAGCAGTATCAGCTGAATTTTCACAAGTTATCAAGGAGACTGGGACTGAGATTTATCCCGTGAAGCTCAAGGATCTCTTCGTTGTTGAAAGTTGGTCCGATACTAAGATTCAACCGAATTCGACGGTACTCTCGCCGGGCGAGTTCGGATATAACCCCAGCAATGGTAAATGGCCTGGAGTTTCAATTCTGTACGTGAGCGCCGAGCCCAAAGGCGACAAAGGAAATCCTTGTGAGTTGCCCCATTAAACACCACCATGAACTTTTTTTTGACCCTGATACATACAGGCTACACTAGCAAGTATCTCATCGACGGCGGTCCAAACAATGTGGAGCATCTCGCGCCTGTAGCGGCGGCAGATGTTTTCTTTGGCTACAGGGCTCAAACCGGCAGTGTTAGAGTGAAGACCATCATCTTTCCTGCTAAACTCAAATTCGAGGATGGGAAGAATAAATGCAAGCTTATGCTTCAGAAGGCATCCGGAGACTGGAAGATCGAGTATTATGCTTGATAACTTGGCTTCGGAGAAGTGTGCTGGTGGGCCTGGTGATAATTTGTGATTATGGACTAGTACAATTTTATTTTGAGATCGACGTTGTATTTAAACCTTTTATGTGCGTCCGCGTGCTCCAGCCATCTGTGTGTTCCCGATTTCTTTCCCCTCCTAATTTTCAACACAACTCCGCCACGACTCCTCTTGCGTATGCGTTCAAACTCGAAACGCTGGAAATATACTGCCGGGGTTGCATGACGAAGATAATTCTAACTCTCGATCAGCTCTCACACTAACCTAACTTCCTGGACAAAAAGCCTCATAAATGAGGCTTCACTTCGAACCACAACAACCATGGAAATGCTGTGTCTTGGTCATGGAGATACCGTTAAGTCTAACTGCATGTACGTCGAACTCATTAAACTTAGATCCTTGATATTCGACAGCCCAGCAAGGCATCTCATTTAATTTTCACCCTGTCTATATGCATATAAACTTGCACCCATTGGCCTCGAATCCTTTTCTATTATCTCTTGTCGCCTCCTCCCCAAAGCCATTTCAATCATTTTCCGCTTCTGGTGTCTGGTATTGAGTAGAGCTCATCGTGACATTAGACTAGTGACCTTCGATTGATAAAGCATATTCTAATATGCTACTTGTGCATCGCGTTACACAGTCGTTGCCCCTCTCTTTCACCGCCCCTACTGAACCAGTATATTGCGGAGTCAGGACACCTCGAGGGCATCTCGAATTCTGGGGATATAGTGAATGCTATGAAGAGGTCCCATCTATCGATGTCGACGCGCATCGCCAGGTAGCTAACCCCCTTATCGGAGAAAGATTTGGACCAGGTTCTCCGGGGACCTACTATTACCTTGACAGCGAACGAAGTATTTCCTCAAGTTCGTATTGAATACGTGCCAAATGAGTGCCCTCTTAAATCTCGTCATCCCTCCTGATATCGTCCAGCCATTCCTTCAGGTTCACAGTCCGTTCATCATAGTGGCGTCCAGATTCCCGTTTGAACGTACCATCCTCTTTAAAGAACTCCTCGCGCGCCTTCCGCTGGACCCACCGTCGATCAGGGAGCCTCCCAGATGTACGAAACATCTCGAGAATAATTTCATCACGGTTAACGAAGAACGACTCGAGAAAACTGAGGGTCTCGTATATCAGGTAGGCGAGAGGCCAGATGTTGACTTTAGTCATGACGGAGTCGTCGAGGATGATCTCAGTAGCATAGAAGATGGCGGTGTTTAATGTCTTGGTTGGGGTCGGTTATCTTGATCGCGCAGTCATTTTTCTTGCGGACGTGTCAGAACGAATAGGGGTCTAGGGAAAATAGGGAAATACTACAAAAGGGGGAACGGACGGTCTCATTCACAACATCACAGAAATGTTTATAAACCTCGTCTACCGTTCATGAATGGCAATTTAGAATGTCGAAGAGGACATCTTTCTGATGGAGATCTAGAACAACGGTATTATTAGTGAAAGAAAGACATTGGGCACGATATAGTACCATACGACATAAGTGCAGAGGGGCGAGCCCCCGGGCGCTCGGCGTCTGCCTTCGTCTCCTATAGCCTCCAAGATAGCGAATCGTTCAGATGTGCATTGATCCCTTGCTTTTCGCTGTTATCATGAACTTACGACTACGCACAGTGATCAACCCCAACAAAAACTCATCCGTGGCAAACGACACTTACCTACTCACTCGGCCTCTTACCGCCCGCCACCAAGTCCATCAACCATCGTCTTAACCTTCGCATCCATTTCCTCACCCGGCTTAACCGCGACCCGAACGTACCCATACTCCCAACAATCGACAAGCTTAATAAACTCCAGCAACTACCGCTCATTTTTGACGTGCTATTGGAGGGCGTACTACCAGCTCTGCCCGGGAAGGAGCCTGATCGATTGAAGGTGTAGTGACGACGCCGATGCTGACGAGGAAATACCAGTGTCGAACTAACCCAGCGAACAACGAGCTCGAAAACCCCGGCTACCACTTATTGTCGATGTACTCATGGAGGACGTACTACCCTCACTGCCTAGGCACGAGCTTTGAAGGTGCAGTGACGACCGAAGCCGACCAGGAAGTATCAGTGTCGAATGTCCACCTCCTCGATCTACTAGCAGGAGGCCGGCGAACTATCTCGCTCTCCTGCACACGCGCGAGGACCAGCTGGTCATGTATCCTCCTACCACTTGCTCGCCAGGATGTGTAGGGGTCCCCAACTTTGACACCGATGCTGAAACGAAGGAAGTCGGGGATGACGGACGTCGATGTGGAAGTGAAAGGATGATGATACTGGTGAGTTTCTCTCTATCAGTACGGGGGCTGGGTTGCGTGCGAGACAGTGGCCTTGATGCTCCTCAGGTCCAGGCCCGGGCTGAGGAACACCAGACGATCTTTTGGTGTCATTTTTGTGACATGCTTCCCTTATCGCGTACAGGATCCCAACGAGTCGAAGGCTTCAAAGATGAGGCAGATGTGGATCGTCGCGCAGGAGTACCGCGAGTGTTCCTGCCTGACCTGCCTGAGGAGAAGTAGAAATGAACGGCATCGCCTCCGATGCAATGTCATCTAAGCATAACGTATCAAAGGTGGCCTCGTCCGAGAAGGGCTCGACGAACCGCATTCCTAGATGGTGGGAGGTGGCTGGCTGGCTGGATACATCGCGTGATGGCGGAAGATGGGCTGTATTGGCGCGTATGGATGTGAGTCAGGAGTGATGCCCCGGAGATGCGGCAATGTTGCAATGGCAACAAGGTCGTCGGAATTGCGAGGCGAAGCGTGGAAGGCTGTCAGAAATGGAACCTGTAGAGAGCAAGGTTCTATGGCCGTGAGCGTGAATGTGTCATGGGCCGAAGTCACCCCCAGGCCCGTGTCTGTCTCCCGTGTCCGTGTCCGTGTCTGTGTCCATTTCGCATGCGCATCGTCTATATGGCTCTTCAAATTTCACTGTTTCCGAGACTTCTCTCATTACTAGCATGCATAGGTCGTTTGCTGTCGAGAAAGAGCAATGAGTGTTGGGCTTCGACATTACGGCTTCCTTTGTCATGAACCAAAATTTCGCTGATTTAGGGTGGAGTTCTATTATCGGTGGGATAGCAACATTTTCGATTGAAGGAGATTGCAAGGTTTAAAGGAAGCTGTCAATGTCAGGGAACATGTCGAGACACAGAATTGGGCCTTACACGTGACCATTGAGACGCTTAAATACAAACAGCGCGTAAACAACCTCTTTTGGTCCGCGAACGCGTTGCCAGCTCGTCTCCCTTGCCCTTTTCTGTTCTGAAACTCCTTGTGCCCCCATCCCAACCAATAAAGCTGCCACACATATAAACATCTGCTTGACTTATATTCACCATCAACGCATGCTACCAATCTCAATGACATTTATACGGCCTACCATGCAGATCTTGTGGGTAGCGTTAAATACTACTTATAACTTTACGTCCTCAGATGAAGACAAAACTGTCACTGCTTTCAATAGCTGACTGTTAACGTCTTCAAAAATATGACTTACGTGTTCTAGGATCTTCGCTCCCCAGCTCTACACAGAAACATCAAAGTATAGGTTTGGCTAAAGGGTATCTAAATACTGCCATATGTAGAAGTACACAGATACCCGATTGCAGGTCGTTATTAGATGGTTCCAGGATTTTATGAGATTGGCCTCATATCAAGCAGATGCATATTTATACGAGCCTAGCTGCCACATATCTGAATTCGCTAACGCACTGAGGCGTGCTACCCCACCATTGCATTCAGATTATTAGCCTGAAACCTCGTCCCCTCTGAGCATTCACTGGCCGATGCCGCTGCGAAGGAAGATGCAGCAGCGTCGAGGCAAGCGCCAAGTCAAGCGCCGTATGCATAGATATCTCAACATACGGGAGTCCCGGTCGTAACAGTACAGTAGTCATACTCCGGACGGCAAGGACATTACCTGACACCAGGCTCAGGGTGTACATCAAGGCGTCGAAGCCATCTTTAGGCTGTGCAAATGAATGGATTACGTACTGCTCAGTGCGGATTTCGTGACTTCTTGTCCCAACTTCAACCTTCCCTAATCCAATATGTCTGAGGTTCCTGAAACTCTAACAGCCCTGTTTGTACCGCTATTGGCAAGCTTACAAGTCCATTGACTAACCGCGTCTTGTTTCTTTTCCAGGTTCTCCTCCATTGTAAGTGCTCGAAGAACAAATATCAATGGACTTACGTGCACTAGCTGTTCGGAAATTTGTTTAACTATGGTAAGATTCAATTTTACTTCAATGGGTCTGCAGTACTCATATCTTACTACTACAGCTCTCTTGGGAGTGTTGTCAGTCCAAGTGTATTTCTATACTCTTGCTTTCCCAAGAGATAGGATTATTACCAAAATACTAGGCATGTGTATTGTAACTATTTATCGTCCTCTTCTGACATTTTCGACAGTTTACACAATATACGTAGTAGATCTATTTCACACTGGTCTTTCAAGCTTCTTCGTCTGGTGAGGCTTATTCTTTACTAAGCCCCTTGCCGCGCTTGAACTGTATCCAAGGAACACTCTAGTTTCAAGCTGGGGAGATATATTTCGTGTTATCACTTCTTCATCATGGACTCTTGCCACACTTTCGCCTTTGGCTGGAATAGGTGCCCTTCTATTCCCTTTCTAGTTTTAAAACAAGACCTAATGCTGAGCCATCTAGTTTCCCTTTTTGTCCAAGGGTTTTTCACATGGCGGATATGGGCATTGGCTCCGTCTTCACGCCGGGTGGTTCCTATCATTGGCGCTATTATCATCGTAAGCCAATTCCATCCTGAACCATCTCATACGTCGCACTCAGATGATTTTCCCAGACTTCCCTGACATCTTTCGCAATGTCGATTGCATTTGCATCGGCTGTATGTCATTCTGAAGCTCCAGTACCTTTCGCATCATAATATTTCCTCCGATATAGATAGACAAGACTCTAACCGCCGAAAAAGGCGTCTTTGACAGGATTGGTAGCATCACTGTATGGGAGCTTTCACATTACCAAGCTGTATTTTAACCATACGTCGGTAGGGATGGTTGGCTCTTGGCATCATCAGTGATATCATGATAACTGCCACATTAGTCTGGCAGGTGAGTAGCATTATGTGCCCGTTCAGTGTAGCAGCAGCCCCTTACAATAGCTTTAGCTCCGATCTCTGAACGTTAACAAAGGATTTCTATCTGTCAACGGTATTCTTCATCGCGCAAGCCGTATGACCATCGAAACGGGTGGTTTGACGTGCGCTGTGGCACTTGTAGAACTCATACTATATATTCTGGGAAGTCCTTACTGGTTTATACTGTACGTTGCCACTTATATACTTTACTGTTGCATTCTGAATTTGTTCTATACAGACTGACGATCAGCGGCAAGGTCTATTCAAATTCTCTCATGGCGTCATTGAACTCGCGGTCTGCCATTTTTAGTGGCAAAGATTCTTTGGAAGTTGAGGTTTGGCCGGCTTCGGAGAGGGCCACCATTATGTTCAACACATCCTTGATGCCATCGTCATCAGAAAACGGGGCTCTCTCCCGAGGAGAGCCATAATAAATCCAGATTTTATCACTTGTGACTGATAAAGAACCGGTAAAAGATCTCATTCATGAAATGACGCTTTGCCAGAAGTTGACAGGTTTAGAATTTCCTTGCCACTCATTGAATCACAATATGACAATCTTTTTCGAACGTTCATCCATGACCACAGGCCCTGAATTCTCCCTGGTTGTCCAGCCCACACATCTCCTGTGGGATATCTTTGTTCTCTCGAAATCATATATATTTGGCGACAAGCCACTTGAGAGGCACATCTTCTGTACAGCATGATCCATTGTGTCCCATGGGCGTATCATATCAAATTTCTTCAAATACTGCATATGTGCAATAACTTCGAGGATTTCCCGGTACATGGAATGTACCCATCTATCCCCATCCCCGGTCCTCTGCTATTGTATGGGCATGCATGTGTTTGTGGGCGCATCTCTGTGTCTGTGGCGTGAGCATTGGTGTTATGCCAGTACCCTTGATGTGTATCAAGTCCAGGTGCCGTCAAGTCACAATCCTCTTTCTCTTTCTTAAGCTTATAGCATTTTCAAATGCTATTAAATTTATTTAACCACTTGGCCACTTTAAATATTTGCTCCCGAGATCTGAGGAAATATGAGGACACAAATGAGCTCTTCCAGTTGCGTAGCCAGCAGATGATTGATCTGTGCACTATAATTCTCTCTCCCACTTGAACGATTTCCTTCCTCCTGTAGAAGTATTTTCTATAGTGGCTTCATGGCAGATGCTCATCAGCCGGCTAAATGTATGGGTTGGTTATCTGGCCCCCAATGCCAATGCTGACAGCTATGCAGAAAGAAAGAGAAACATACAGTATATTATAGAAATTTCCAGTAATATTTTACAAGTAGTATATATACAATGGATAGTGGGCCAATCTCCTCATGAGATTGAACCAAAGGTCTGACAACCAGTGTGATAGCTATAATGTTACCCCCGAAATCACAACAGTTGGCAGAACAATAGATTCTGTCGAGGAACAATTGACACCTCATTCTGGCTTGTTCTCTTCTCACTTCAGGAAATGTTGTCAGTATCTTGAGAAATATGTGTTAGAAACATGTCAAATGATTTCTAACACAGTTTTCTCAAGAAATATTTAAAATATAATTTTAGAAATAGGATAAATAAGTCTATCATCTTTCCTTCCTTTATTGAATAAATTTTTCTTTCAATCTTTTCCAAAGAAACAGATAAAAAAGATATTTCATGTTTTTTATCTATTTCTTGAGAAAGATGTGACATGTATTGTCACATATTTCTTGGAATACATTTGTCATGTTTCCTTTCACTGTTTCTTTAGCAATTGTTTTTCTATATCTCAAGATAAATGCATTAGAAAGACTTGAAATTTTTTCAAAGAAATAGAGGTTAGAATACATTGAAATCTTTCTCGAAAAAAATAGTTAGAAATGTTTTTCATTTTTCTCAAGAAACAGTCATGTTTGAATATTTTTTGAGAAAAATGTGTGTATTTCTGAGATTTTTCTTAAGAAAGATTTGAATGTGACTGTTTCTCTAGAAATATTCTATAATACATGTTCCTTGAGAAAAAGAAAAGGAATTTCCGATACTTTCTCTTGAGAAATATTTCAACATATTCTAACCTCTGTTTCTTTGAAAAGATTTTAAATCTTTTTAATGCATTTATCTTGGGATACAGATAAAGAATTGCCAAAGAAACAGTGAAAGGAAAAATAACAAATGTATTTTGAGAATTATGTGATAATGCATGTCACATCTTTATTGTCTGTTTCTTTCAAAAAGTTGAAAGAATATATTGAAGGAAAGAAGAACAATAAATTTTCTTATTCTATGTTTGAAATTACATTTTGAATATTTTCTGAGAAAAATGTGTTAGAAATCATTTGACATATTTCTAATACATGTTACTCAAGATATCAACAACATTTCCTGAAGTGTCTTGTGTGCAGCTGCATTTCATTGGTGCAAATTGATAACATATTAACACATTCTTTGATATTCATTACAGTATTGTGGATTTCCAAGACAATAAGCCACAAAGTACACAATAGATGAAATTTTGATGATGGAGACATAGAAATATTAAGGAGTGCCTTGATGTGAAATAAAGCAGAGAACCACAAAGTTGCAATTAAAAAGGGTCACACTTGAGATAGCATGTATTGACCTTGGGTTATGGCTGTTTATTATCGATGGACACATGTAGTTCCCACCTCTTGAATGTCAGAAAGTACATGAGTCTAGGGCTCCATTGGTCAATTTTATTATGTATTTTATGCAGTGGGTTTTAACTGTGCTTGTTCATAGTAACTAGTAATATCATGGCTGGCATGTGTGAAAGAACATGTTTGGCAGATCAAAGTGATAGAGGATATCAAATGGGAATATCTTGCTGGATATTTCATCATCTGGCTCAATGTTGTCACAATAGTTGGGGAAACAGGGTGATGCAAAGAAGTCTGAAGAAGATGTGGAATGCATGGGATGCTGCCATGGTGGATTCTCAAGTTACAAACTTTCATACTAATTGTTGAGTCTTCATCATTTCCATCAAGCCTACCTAAGTCCATAGTCAACTGAGAATGCCATATGTTCAGAGTTCTTTTGATGCCACAAGTTCTTTCATAATGCACAGTAAATTGTCTTCCAAAGACATGTTTTACACCATGTCAAGTTTACATGTCACAATCTCAAGTGAGGTGTGCAAAGAGTCCTGCACCCCACTCAATATTGCACCACAGGAAGTGATAGGTGGATGTGTGAATTTCCTGCCTCCTCAATTTGTGAAAGTACATGAAGGTGTGGAGAAAGTTTTGTTACCATTTCATCAAGTGGAATGTCCAACAGGAGAGTGGCTGCCAAGTTCAAAACATAAGGATAGTCATGTCGGGATCCATAACTCAAAGCCTTTGCTGGGTGCTCAGTAAAGAGTTGCCTGGAAACTGGCATCAATAAACAATGTGGCTAACAAGCTGGGTAATGAAAGGTTTACTTCATGTGGCTGTTGCACAAGCTCATCACAGTAAACACCTCATACTTCTCTGCAGCTTCTGCTAGTTTGAAAAAGTCTTCAGTGGGCAGAAGATTGATGTTCAGATGCTGCTGGGGTGCAGGGTATACATAACAAAAGAGGGGTTTGAGTATCAAAGAATCCTTGGTCAATGGTATAACTTCACCATTGGTTTTGAATTTGGCTGGAGGAAATGTGCCAGTGTGGGCTTCCAACTTCGTATGGTGGATGTGGAAGAGGACTTGATTGCTAGACTTGAAGATGACATTGGCATCTGCTGTGTTCACTACAAAACAAAGTTGTTGTCCGTTATCACCAACAATCACAGAATCTCCAAAGAAGGTACTGTACAGTTGCAAGAAGTCACATTCAAGTTGATTGAATATGAGCTCAGCAGCACCAAGCCTTGCAGCTCTCACTTGGTAGTTGGAGAGGAAGACATTTGCACACAGAAGGTGATGATTGCAATAAGGGAGTTAAAAGGCCTTATGAATTCCTCATGTAGGCCAAGCTGATCATGAGGCAGAAGTCTTGAGTCAAAAGACATGCACTGCCAACAAACCTCAAAATTAAATTTATGGCAAGGTTTTCAGCGGGAACTTGATCGAGGGGAACATTGCGGACAGGGCAAGAGATGGCAAGACATGATGTGACATGGCAATAGGCTTGTTACCAGCCTGTACTGACTCAAATGGGTACACAAAGTGATACAGGTTGGTAACTGTGCCATGCACAACGGTCAGCATGCCGTAGAAAACAGTGATATGTATGGTACATGTACGTCAAACTTTTGTCATTGTCCATGACCACCATCCGATGGATATCACCATTAGAGACACACCTATAACCATTCCTAATCTTCGATCCTTGATATTCGACGGTAGAGCAAAGCATCTCATGGAATTTCTCCCCCTATCCGCATGCATTCTAAAGTATAAACCCGCGCCCATTTCCCTCGAAACATTTTCAATTACCTCCTTTCACCTCTTCCCCAGTCAAGTCTCTGAAGCATTCCCCCCTTCTAGTGTCTGGGATCGAGTAGACGCCATGCTTTCTAACCCACAGTTGAAGGTTGTAAGTGTTATGCTTGTATGGGATGCAAAAGCCCCCTCAGCCCTGGTATGTATCAAGCGTCTGGCCTAGCGAGGAAACAGCGCGGCATTTGGTATCAGAGAGGTTACCCCGCTCCCGCGATAAGCTCATCACGGCATTTGGCCGGTAGATTTGATATACCATATTACAACATGATACTTACACCTCACGTTGTTCCCCCTCTTTCACACTAACTACTCTCCACCTCCGTTCTTACACCGTGGCTCGCACCGCAACCCGAAGAGTCCGAGGCGAAGCCGAAGGTTGTATACAAGCCACAGAAAGCGTTCTCGCTCACCCTGACTCCATCGTCGGCGACATCATCCTCACCATGCCCTTCACTTCATCCATAACACCTACACCGTCATAGCGTACCAGCCCCAAACGTTGATGGGTCCTTGGCAATCCCTACACCACCGTGGGCGATCTGAAGCCCCGTCAGACTAGTGGAGACATATATTTCGGTGGCCCTTGTTCTTGCTTCCCTCCTCTCTGGCTTCTGAATCTGAATAGGTGGGGCTGTTGGATGTGGCGGTGAGATCGAGTAGGTGTACGGTAATGGGGGCTTGGATGGCCGGGTTGTCATGCATGGTACGTGATCTGTTTCATCAAAATCAGTACAAGTACATGAATGGAGGGGAAGCAGAGTATGTACGACACACCAATTGCCCCACAAGTCCTATTCACCACTGCACTCATCGCGAAAAATAAGTGGGACACCAGGACCCAGAACTGCACTCTCATCATTACTCATTCCAATATTCACCGACTTTCACCCACACTGTGTCCATGTCTCCTCTCCGCAGCGTCCCATATGCAACGTCAGCGGGCAGAGGCTAGATGGCAACCGATTGAGGAGGAGGGCGGGAAGCGTGCGAAGGGAATAGAGGAGTTGAGGGGCAGTGAGACGGCTGAGAGGGTGGAGATTAATAAGGAATATGGGTGTGAAGGGAGAGGAACGTACCTAGAGCTTGGTCTGTGATACTGTGCCCGCATATGACGAACTGATTCCACACTAGCGACCAGAGACGTTTCCTTGAAGATAGTTGATACCCAAGTGATTCCCAGTCCATGCCGAACTGTGGAGGTAGTAGAGAGGGACATTAGTCTCACCGAAACAGGCGCAAACCGCTATCAGAATGAGGGTTAGTTACAGAAGATGGAATAACGGTGAGAAGGACGATAGTAACACGTGGAAGAATATCAGAGGTCGCGTGGTTGGAACTGACGTAAACACGAACGAACTGCAGTTGAATAGTACGGACCGAATGAACCGAGTTCCTTTCCTTGCCATTCTTTTGAATGTAATCTCGATGTACTGGTTACGCACGTTCGCTATGGACAGGTTTTTACCGCGTCTAATTAGCGATGTATGTAGAGGGGCAAAGATATGACTCAGGCTTACGAACAATCCTGTATGCACATTTTCGAAAATCGGTGCCTGGAACAAAGGGAGTGGTGTGCTGAGTTAAGACGAGTGTGACTATGAACTGACCGCTAGTAACTAGTAATCGGAATTCTCTTTCCCTCAATAGTCTCTCTCAAGCCTATACCCGGTGGAAATTTGAACAGCCGATGTCAGTGCTAGAGGTGGGCGAGAGGTGCCGTTGGATACGGCGACAGGGTGAGTACGCACGCGGTGGTAAAGGCGCCCAGTGGTGTCGACGTTATCGGAGGTTAGCTTCCATTTCTCCCAATTTAGAAGAGTATCCAGCTCTCGCAGGGGCAACAAAGGAAAAAATCGCCTCCCCTCAAAGGCAAATTCGTGTATGTCCAGCTGACATTATTGTCTCCGACGTGAAAGCAAGTCATCGTACGTCGTTATCATGATTGACCCGGAGGAGGAGGATATTATATTGACATGGACCCAGATTGGAACAATCAGTTCGTCGGAGGTGACCATGTTAAACTGTGCGTGGCGTAAAAACTTTTCCTTACGCTCAAGCCAAATGGTCGTCTGGGAGAACTCACCCTTGCGATTGGTTGCTGGGGGATTCAGAGAGACATTCAAGCGTAATTCATAGCTTTTAAGTGGGAATAGGCTCGTTGTGACCCGGTGTGACACCTTGAAACACCGAAAACGCCGAAAACGCTCAAATGACTTAACCGATCAATTGCTGATTACAATCATCATCGGACAACAATCTTACAGGGTCACGGCGAAGAAGACGCGAGGTCGTCTGGTCCTTTGGCCGCCAGTGGAAGTGGACGTCTGGAGTGCCCTGGAAAGTGGACGGTTGAGCATTGGTCGTTTCTGTGTCAATTGTACTGGCTCCCTGCTGCCGGTGGCCTACTATGGGATACAGGGTCATCTTAGGCTTGGGGACCGGCTGGGCGTCTCCTGGTTGTCTTGACTCTTGAGTGTTTCGTTGTCCGTTTTGCTTCAGGTCCTTATGTCCCTCGAAATTGCACATAGCCACTGGCCAGACATAGCCCCATAGTTAGTCTCTACACTGTTCCTTGTCTCGCCCTGACAGACTGTGCAGGGCTGCACGATTAAGTTGATGGATGTCTCGTGTATGTCAGAATCTGGCCAGAATAGGTCAGAATTCGGAGTTTACGATTTTGAAAAACCTGAGGCCTGAGACACGAAGGTCATTCGAAAGGAGGGCGGGGGACCTCTTTCGTCGCCCACCCCCTCGATCCTCTGCTAGTAAAAATCACGCCGCTAAGCTTCAAAAAGTCTTTCCGATCACACAACTACGTAGAACACAGCCGAGAAAGCGATCTGGACTTGGCAAGTGCAGTCAGAGCGAGACGCGACGGAGAATGCAGAGAGACAGGCCCGTGATCAATGGGATCAAGAAGCAGAGCAACGACGTCATGAAGCTGATGCCGCGAAGGCAGAGCAGCGAAAGAAGAATAGGTTCAAGTTGTCTTCCTCTCCCGAGCCGACCTTGAGGAACGTAAACTTGTATCTCCACCAGTGTATGGTCATTAAACCTCGGCTTGTGGGGATAGCGTGTCCCGATAGGGATAACCTTGCGCGTTAATGTTAGCACCGGCGAGGACGATAGGAGGGACTGATGGCCGAGCGACTACTCAATACTGACAAATAGTAAGAGGGACCTGATATGCGACTCATCTAGATGGCGACAAAGGAAAATTGTGCACAGCAGTTCGAGATTGATAGTTTCATCAGCGTCGTATTAAGTGAGCTAAAGCAATGATAAAGGGTATGCGGCTGGAATTACTTACGCCTTGAGAGTGTTTGGCTCCTTCTCCTTCTCAACCACGGGTATGCCCGCATGTGCAAGAGCATCCCAGGTCCTGGAAAGTTCAAACTTCGAACATCCTTCAAAAGTTGTCTGAATGAGCTGATGTCACGATGAAAATCAGGGTTGAAATGTGAAACCTCACCTCGATGGTGTATGCAACTATCTCTTGGGTCACGATAGTAACTACGCACTTCCAACTAACCGCATTGGTACCGACCGCAACTTGAACCACCCATGCCTCCTTCTCCAATCAAAATCACCACATCGAGGAGTACCTAGGCATCCTGAGTTAGGCTGAGCCCACTGACAAGTTACTCAGGATGTAAAGTTATCCGAAGTCTCGCCTCGTAGCTTAGTTGCAGCATTCGCAGGAGAAATGGGCATTCCTGATCAGTGATCACAACCTATGCAAGTAAGCCGAGGCACGCTGTTTCTCCTTCTTGATTAACAAGGCCACAGATGGTACTATGTAAATAGATTGCGCCCTGTACGTCGTGGTGTTCATTACCGGTCAGTAAATGTAAATGAATATGTAGTTGCAATTTGCCATGCTTAACTATGTCTGTGTCATTTGAGCATCGAGATTGAAGCTCAATCAGTTGCTTGTTTGGATATCTCATCTTTGCCTATTATTATGATCGCGACTTCCAGGAATTGTGTTTTGAGCTGGTAAGTGAATGGCGTCGATGGTCTGAAGAGAACTTTGCAGCGAATTTTTCGTGAATCTTTGAGATCAATATCAACCGATATTTACAAACGACAACTCGGTACTTACAATTTCTCCGTACTTTTTCACTTATGCCACAATATTTGCTGCTGGATGTAAGCACTTACATGTCACCTAAACGTCACCAGTTAAATTCATTTTGAAGAAAATGAGAAGAAAGGCATTCATAATTGATAAAATTTGATAACGCCAACAACTCATCCCATGCCCTCCACACAATTTTATCTCTCTGCTACATGACCTCGCTTCCAGAACCATACCACCCAGTGGGTCCTGTACCACACCTACATGCTCAGCCCTGCATCCGATTTCCAATGATCATCACTTTAACCCCAACACCAACCCAACACGCCTCATTACGAGACGAACCCACTCAACTCTCAACATTTACAAATATAACAACACCAATTGTTCCGCTAGATGTTTTAGGCATCATCATCGACAAAGTGGCAGAGGACTCAGTCGAATCGCTGAAACTTAAAGCCTGTGCGTTTCTTACACAAGACCTACTCCCTCATGTGACACGTCCAACGTCACATCTTCTCCAAAATCTTCCTCTCCAAAAACACAGCATGCATACTACTCTCTTCCATCCTTCAAACCAGCCCCCATCTTGGTGCTATCACCACTTCTGTTCACATTTCGAGGGATGTCCCAACTGTAATCCCGAATACGGATAGAATCGACGATTTCAATGTACTCACCTCGGTTCTCAGCTATTTCACCAATCTGCGTATTCTGGAGATAAAATTTTCACCGCAAACCTTTCAGATGTTCCCTGCGGTATTTCAGAATTCTGTAGTGACATCCTTCAGAACACTTCATACCTTTTGGTGCTTTGGTGTTCCCCTGGCAGATTTAATGTCATCAACTCATCTCAAGCGGCTCAGTTTAAGACATTACCGGTACCCTCCTAATTTTGAAGACAATTCCAATGGTACCACCATGACTCCTCTTGCATATGCATGGCAACTCGAAACTCTGGAAATAGACTGTTTGGACTGCATGACAAAGATTACCCTCTTAAGAACCTCACACTAACTTCCTGGACAAAAGGTCTCATAAACGAGGCTTTACTCCAAACTGGAAGAATGCTGGAAATGCTGTGTCTTGGAATCATGTTCATGGAGATACCGTTATGTTGAACTGAATGTACGTTGAACTCTTGACTCTGTATGTATCCACAGTCTGACAAAAATAGCTATTACAGACACACCTGTAACCCTTCCTAAACCTCGATCCCTGATATTCCACGGCCTAGCGGGGCATCTCGATGAATTTCTCACCCTGTCTGCATGCATTCTAGAGCACAAACCTGCACCCATTGGCCTCGAATCCTTTTCCATTACCTGTTATCATCATCTCCCCGATCAAGCCTTTCAATCATTTGGCCCTTCTGATGTCTGGGATTGTGTAGACGCCGTGCTTTCTGACCCGAAATTTGCCCAGTTGAAGGTAGTAAGTGTTAGGCCTCTATTGCTGGAATAATTCTTCGATGTAACAAAGAGTATCTGGCCTGGCCAGGACACAGTGCAGGATTGGGTATTGGACAGGCTACCCCACTCCGTCAATAAGCTCATCGTGACATCGGACTGGTGGAACTTCAATTGATAAAGCATATTTAAATATGCTACATGTCCCTCGCTTTACATAGTTGTTGTCCCTCTCATTCACAGCTCCTACTTTTTCACCATCCATTTACAAATACTCTGCGGTAATCTCGATGTATTTGGAACATTTTATGTGGTATAATTAAATCTGATCCATCTGTCATTCTGGGAGTAGCCACCAATTGATACTTGAGGGAATAGGATAGCTTGAATATGAATGTGCAAGATCTTACTATGCATCCCACCTTGAGAGTAGAGTAAGAAAGTTACAAGTGGTCAACTGTGTTGTGACTCAGAGTTGGGCTGAACACACATAATAGGACAGTTTTGAAATGTAGCAATGGTCATGGGATGGTAAATTTTTCACTCGCTGTCAATCAATTCCCATTCACGAACATACTTCGAATCACAGGTCCTTGTTGCATTCATGCAGCAACCGTGATGTTTGATTGGTCACCCAGACACTATGTTATGATATATACTCACTTCAATATCATGCTTTGATTCATTCTTCTTGCCCACTTCCAAACACATTGTGCTTTCTTCAAATTGATTGAGCAGGTTACCCAGATATGCCTTGAAGATCTACTGCTAGCTCTTCCAGCAATGGAAGAGCAAACCCATCACTACTATCTCGTGGCCAGGGAAGCAACCACTCACTTAATGTGTCACAGACACTACAAGAAACTACCCACAGTCGTCCTGGTGGAAGGATATCTTCACCCATTGTTATGAGGCAAGTTTGAGTAGACATTAATCTCTTCTCGGGTGATGCTAAGTTGACACCCTAGACCAATTGATGAAAGAGTATCAATGGCACCAAATGCATCCACTCCAGATCTTCTATCAGCACCTCTTGAGGAATTGACTGCAAATCTTATGCTGGTGCCTCTGGAGCAACCAGAGCCTGATCAAACCACTATGTCTGAGTCCATGCCACAAAATGCAAATGAAGTCCCAGTTCATATGCCAGCAGAATTCAAAGTGGAGCATGACTCTCACTCTGGTGAGCACTCAGCAACAGACACAATATCTGTCAGATAAAATATGGCTCCTCTGCCAGAGTAGACAAACCTTCATAGCAAGTGGTATATTCAGGTGCTTCTCATGCTTGTCTTGCATTCTGCATACAAAATTCCACCTCCCATTTCATGGTTGTGATCTCATCCTCTTCTGTTTGAATATTGTATTCACTGCTTTGGGCCTAGAAGGAGAGGGATTCCCTCTCACACTGAAAACTGTGCTTCTTTGAGGTGGACAAGCTTACAATGCATGCCTTCAGCATGGGGTTTGCTCACTCACCCATGCCTCCAGCACTCTGTCTAAAGCTTGTTGGGGGAGACCCCCAAACCCCCCTTGCTAATTGCGGAACTGCTTCACTTCTTTCAACCAATCCCTTTGTAATTTATTACATGCTTAGTGCAGGACCGCCTTCACTTTGTTCAGCCAGTCCTTTTGTAATTTACTACATGTGAAGTGCAGGACCACCTTCACTTTGTTCAGCCAGTCCTTTTGTAATTTATTATATGTTTAGTGCAGAACAGGCCTTACTTTACAACATGTGCCTTCAGCACAGCATTCCTGTCCATAGCAGGACTGGCTTCACTTTGTTCAGCCAGTCCTTTTGTAATTTACTACATGTTCAGTGCAGGACCACCTTCACTTTGTTCAGCCAGTCCTTTTGTAATTTATTACATGCTAAGTCCAGGAAACATTTCACTTCCTTCAGCCAATCCATATATATATTTAGTCAATCAAAGCCATGCACTCACCTTGTGTCTACACTCATTACTTACACATGCTTTCCATTTCATTCCTACAGTGTTCCTTTTACATTAAATAAATTCTACTTCAAATACACATTCTTATCAAGTGCTAAAATTTTCATCAGTTACAATATCTTTTTCAAACTTATTAATTAAAATACTCACATTTCTAGCCCACTTAATACTTCTTTATATACAATATTCGCTGTTCTCCATGATGTATTTTCTGCTGACAATATTACTTTAATCTGATTCCCTGATGTGCACCAAGACAGAGCAACATAGAGTTGTCCATGTAAAAATACAGGTGTCTGCAGATCCAATCCTACATGTTTCACTGATTGTCCTTGTGATTTGTTAATTGTCATTGCAAATGCTAACCGCACTGGAAATTGTCTTCGTCATAAAGGGATTGGAAGATCTCCTTCTAATACATCAATGTTGATCCGTGGAATAAACACCGATTTTCCAGCAAACTTTGCATCACCACTAATTATCCGACACTTTAGAGTTCATCGACTTATATTTATTACTATCATTCATGTTCCATTGCAAAGCCCTTGAGATGCATCTAAGTTTTGAAGAAGCATGACTGGAGCACCTGCTTTTAAGGCCAGTTTTGATAAAGGTAAGCCACTTGCAGTCAAAGAGTTCAGATATTCTACAGGATAAGGAGGAAGTCCATTTCCACCTCCATTTTCTGTATGCACTGAGTCTGCACTCTGCATCATTTTTTCTTCTCCTGAAAATTTCTCAAGCACTGATGAGTTCATATCATCAACATCAGAGTTTTTGCATGAAAGAATAGTCTGATCTAAATAGTATTGATCATCATGATGTCATCCAATATTTGGGTAAGTATTTGAAGTCAACCCTTCAACTGAATTATCATTGCACATCATTGACTGAGGGATTTGTATTGTTTCTCCATCTCCTAAATTTCTTCCTGCACCAATGTCTAATAGCCAAGCAGCATGAGCTGTGTTTTCAGGTGATTGCTCCAATCACATATTGTGAATCAAGTAAAACACTTCAACTTGGTCCCAAAGTCTTCCTTTGATAAGAGATGCTGCAATTATTTGTTGTCTTATTCCTCTTTGAATAACTGGTAATGTTTGTCGAAAATCTCCTCCAAACACAACTGTGATTCCCCCAAATGGAACATCTTTGTCAAGTACATCTCTAAGAGCATGATCAACACAATCAATAGCATTTTTATGTTGCATAGGTACTTCATCCCAAATAATAAGTTTTGTTTGGGCTAAAACAT
>JABAJS010007735.1:0-14718 GCA_018221635.1 Tephrocybe sp. 10521TJB
TATCAACCTAGTAAATTCAAATGACTGCTATTCAATCAAATCGAACTCAATACTAATTTATTGGACTAGAATAGGTCCGAACTCGAAGCCACTAAAAACCTAGGTCACTTCCTCCCTGGAAAGTGCCGAGTCTCGTTGGTGGTAAGTTACCCCTCTCTCCTGTTAATACTCCCCTTTTATATCCTCCTTTCCAGTGCACAGACCAACCTGATCTGCCTTATTGTTCATCCCATGGGTGAGCTCGTCCGCACTGGTCAGCTACAGAGTCGAGGAGAGAATACATGATGGTTCAAGGTTGGCATACCCGATTAGCCGCCACAGCGGTCGATTAATTCTTCCAAAGGTAACGGCAGCAGTAGGTATATCGATGTATCTTCCCAGTAAGTCCCCTTGCGGTCCTAATTGTTCAATGTTTATGCTCCTACAGCAGCCTTGGGTATGATCGAGGTGTGACCATCGTAAACACGATCTTTGATCTGCAATGTGTACTGCCACCTGACAACCCTATCCCATCGGCTCCTGCTCCATCACGCCGGCTTGCTTATCTTGTAGTGGCGCACCCAGCCTAAAATATCCGGTCATAGAAATAATTCATGGTTTTGACGACGGGGAGAGTACTGAGGGAAATGTGATATATTTTTAGGGGATGCAGCACATTTGTCTACCATTTTCGACAATTCTATGAATGGGTGTGGCCTGTGGTATGGGTTACAGGTACCCCGTATCACCACAAACCCATTAGGCTGCACACCATGTCAATGTCAAGGAGCTCCTTGTTCTGCGGCAGTCACAATATGTTAAGACCTTGATGTGTTTGACATCACTTCTCTTGGTGATCATGAGGTTCAGGATGGTGATGAGATGACCACCAGCAATGAGGAGGATATGACATTGTAGACAATATCAATAGGCTCATTGGTGAGCTTCCTGATCTTGACCTCGAGATCGCCTGTGCTGAGACTTCTGTCCAGGATGTGCATCACTCAAATTGATTTGAGGTGTGCTTAAGGGACAATGTCATGATGATTGGGGAGAATCTGGATAGTTTGACAAGTTTGAGAGCTATTCAGGGTGTGAGAATGGATTTTAGTATCTATGTACATTGCTTAGATCTCTAGTGTGCGGTAGGGTCCATATTCTGACAATACTAAAGATGTTTTTGTCCTCCATGGCAATGACTAGAGGTGGTAGGACAAGAACTGGGGAACCACCATTGGCGAGGAGACTATATCCTGTTTCCTATATTTTGGACAGAGAGACTGTGTCAAACACAACCTCAAGCAGTGCAGAGGTTATTTTGTCAATCTTCACAGCAAGTGCAGTAGACACAAGATATTGGTCAACAATGTGAGTCGTGCTGAGTGACTTTAAGTAAGTAGTCCTCATGCCTGACTGAAGCAGTGGTTATGATAGGTGAAACCCAGACAGTTTTCTGAACTGGATGGCTTGTTGCATTGTTAGCTTGAATATATAGGAAACAAAAGAGAACTCACCATATTATCCGACTGAGATAGCACCACCCAGAATTACTTACTAGAGGGTACTTGTCATGGGAAGAAGGATCATCTGGGGGTGCAAGTTCTATGACGTGGGGCTGGGGCAGTTAGAAACCTACATCAACAGCAGAAGCAGCGATAGAGATCAAAAAGGCCTGGTCAAATGATATATAGGATGGGGTCTGGTGAGAGGTCAGAAGAAAGTCCTCAATGAACTTTCAAACAATAAACCCACCTTTGCTATTGTCGAAGCAGATCCCAAGATGTATTGTTGGAATCCACCCTGTTAGTTCTTGTCCCAATGACCCTATGAAACACTGAAGACATGATAGTGAAATCAACCTTTACCCAAAGACAAAAAATAAAAACCACGTATGCTCAATCTTCTTTGACAAATCCAACAACACACTCTCCGATCTCTTCAACTACTCCAGCGATGTCAACCACAGTAAGAGCAGAGTAGTTTTTGACAAAGACACTATTTTTCTGAATCTTCCAATCTATTGGATCGAGTGCGCTGGCTTTGATTTAAACTAAGAGTTGGTCTGCCCCGGGTTTCTGTACAGGCCGCTTGTGGAGGACAAATGGGTGTTGAGGATGAGGGCTTTCTAGTTGGCAGACATTGTTTGAGGTGTTTTGGTTTGGTAGTTTGTCTTGTAGTGCTTAATGATTTGGAATAAGAATATCGATTTGTTTGAAATGTGTTTATTTAATTTGAGTCCCAGTCCATCTGTACATGTCTCTACCTGGGGAGAGTGGATGTCAAAACATTCAACATTCATCCACACGGGAAGCCACTGGCTCCATGTTTGAATCTACAGCGGTCTGCAGAACATAGAATGTATAAGCCTCACTTCATCACACTATTGCAACGTGATGTGGCTAATGCTATGACAAGTTCACTGGTGAAGCCGTGTGTGTGATATGAAAAGGAAGAGTTTGTCGTAAGGTTGCCAGTACTTGTGATGGTATGGTCAGATCATCAAATATTGTAAAAGAAGAGGTTGAGTCTGTCCAACTCTGAAGCCTCCTGTGATGTCGATAATGAAGCTTGAACACCCCTATGACTTGACTCTGTTAGGACTATTAGGAAGGAAGGTTTTTCCGGTGTGGTCTGCAGTGCATGTTACACGTTACATGCAGTGTTCACTTGAAGTGTTCAAATACACCTAATTAGGAAGGAAATCTCTGCGTAAGCTGAGAATTTCTGAGCTATTTTTAGCGTGATTTTTCTAGGTTTGGAACAAGCCACCTTCACATCAAGCGGCAAGCGCTAGGATCAGGTTTTTGATGCTCCGCAACCTGAACTGGCTAGCCAGTCTGGAGACAGGCTTGCTCCAAACCTATCATTATGCATAAAAACGATAGGTCAAAAGTGTTCAGTTCACAGGTCCCCATACACGTAATGTGAACAAACAGTAGAAATGGTACAGTATAATATTGTTTACTGTAGTATTTCGACCATAAGCAATCGGTCGATGATTTACATCATAGGGCACACCAAATATCATTCTGTACATGAGTCTAAGTCTTATCTTACAGTGAATTTCTCTCTGCTTTATTGCCTATGTACGCCTCCCATTTGAGGTACCAAGACAAGATTGGCATGATCAATTTCCTTCTCACCTGGATTGCCAATAAGGTATCCAGGATCAACCATCTTTGTAAACAAGAATTTGTAGGATGCATGCTCAGGCTTGAGACCTGGCACAACAGACTGAAATCTCCCCTACATTAATAGAAGTTATGAACTAAGGTGATTAAGTTTTGAAGATATCTTAGACTCACTGTGTTACTCATCGCCTCTGATACAATATACACCAGTGTTCCTCATTTATATGATTTGTATCCATGCCTCGGCATCAGAATCTGGACATCTTCACATAAATAAGCGAATTCCCTAGGCTGTACATGTGGTTCATCAGGGCTTAACTGAGGGTGGATGAGGAATAGACAATGCACTAGAAAGAATGATGTTGACATTGAACCTTTGCCTCCTTTGATATTTGTGAGGAGTTTGTGAGCTATGGGTATGACGGGTTTATTGTCTTCGTCAGGATCACTTTGCAGTACTGCATGGTGAGTAGGCCTTTGAACCCTGATCCTATATCCTGCATTTCCAGTGGTCAGAGTCGGTTTGGGGGAACCCTTTGTCAGCTGTGGTCACTAGTTGTTAAAAGGTTGCATAGAATAGAGAGAAAAATGTACCATAAGGACCAGAGCTTTGCATTGGTATATGAACCCAATATCTCTGTGATCAATAACATGATCGAGTGTGAGACAGTTGCCGTCGACATGGCCAGCGGAAGCTGTTTTGCCCTTGACGAGCCTGACCTATGCATTAAGCTAGAATAACAATAGAATCAAACTCGTTTATGATCATAGCCAAAACAGGGGTCGGACAACATATGGGATATGGGGAGTCTGCAGGACTTGGTGGCATGTTCTTAGTGGCCATGATCAGGGTGAGCACTGAGAACCAAGAATCTGGTTGAGTTCTTGGAGATAGCATGAACAACTTTATATTGCCGCTGCAAGTTCCCGAGAAAAATATTATTGCACCTCTCAATAATTGGAAATCATGAAATATAACAGGAAAAGGCAAGTGAACAGCCCAAGATTTGAAGATTTATTGCACAGTGCTGGGCTGTTTCCATCACGGAGCCGAGTGTTTGGTGGACTTCACGAGAAATTCACGCGACTCTCTCATGGAGATCTTGCTTGTCTCGATCAGGGAAACTTGATGAAATGGGGATAGATATAGATGATATCTAGGCGCTCAAGATCATTTCCGATTTGGTGAAATTTGAGAGTTATGTACCAGATGCAGTGATATAACTATCTTTCAAAGAGGCAAGCACGCAATTTTACCGTGAGCGTCGTGTCTGTGTTCTTCTCTATGTACATGTCCTGAATCGGTCAAGTTGTAAATTTCCAAAGTGCGGTCACATGTAGGACAAATTGCATTACCATCAAATAATAGTCACACCACCGTTCAAACAACAAACACTGAGTTGAACGTCCAACTTAGAAGAACTATATCTCCCGTCGTGACATGCCTTTTACCGAGGTTCGAATACCCTACATTCAGTTATTCCACAGAAATTAACGCTTCGTAGGTTCAGGTGCAAGACGAATTGAAAATTGATCGAGACGACGTTGAAATTGACCGACGAGCCTCAGTGCTTAATTCCGACTTCTTGCGGCAGTGGTTCCTTCAGCATGGATACACGCTATATACAGCTTACCCGGTGGACAACGATATCTACAAGGGCTTCAAGCCTCGAGCCTCTCCCGAATTTGTTGATGATGTGTCCTTCCCATATGCTTACCACGGCGGAGACGACACGTTCGGCGAGGGTCTTCCTGCCCTTTCGGCACCCATATTTGTGAGTAGTGTGCTGTTAATCAAGCTATTGTGCCCTTGACGGTATCAGGACAGGGTGCTGTTTGCCCAAGACGCACAGCTACGCCATGTTGCGATAAAGATAGTCAAAGACGCTAGCGACGAATACGAGATTTTGTGCCTTCTCTTTGAGCAAGGAATCCCTGACTCCAAAGACAAGTTTAATCATATCATTCCCGTCCTCAATATTCTCTCTTTTGGTGAATTTCGCTTTGTTGTTATGCCAAGGTAGGACTGAATGTTACTCAACCATTTGGCTGATGATGGAATAATTATTAAAGATGGGGGACTTATTTTAGTCGACCATTCGGGCCAACAATAAAGGAAGTTTTGAGGATGATTCACAGCTTACTGAAGGTTGTCCCTGTATTTCACTCAATGTCGCAAATTCTCACCATTCCTGAAGGGCTTGGCTTATCTCCACAAGAACCGTATTTTTCACGGAGTCTGTTGATTTATCTTTTCTGTCACACCATCTCATTTTTTGCTAGGACATAAGCAGTGTGAATGTAGTAGTGGATCATTTTGGTCGCTACGAGTTCGACCATGAAAACCCTCTTCGCAAATACCTGAAGCAGCAGGGGCAATTGACCTATGCATTGTTTGATTTTGACCTCTCAACAAAGTTTCCTCCTTCTTGGTCTGATGAACAGTGTCGCCTTCCGTATATGAAGTCGTTTAGAGGGACACCTGGCTTTGTCCCTCCCGATACATGGCAAGGGGAGTTTGATTTTGATCCATTTGCTTTGGATGTTGGCGCCCTAGGACTCCTTTTCTCCTATTTTTTTGATGTAGGCTTCCATTTTACAAGTCCTATCAACTGCTCTCACTCATGAACGTACTCCGACAGTACTTGACCGTACACGCCCCCATGCTGGCACCCCTCTTTGATAAGATGCTAACTCGCGATATTCCACAACATTTTACGGCCCAGAAAGCACTTCGTTTCCTTGAGGACGAGGTTTATCCGCGGACAACTAGTGCGCAATTAAATATTGAAGTAGAACCTCGACCGTCTGAACAACCAGATCGCTGGGAGGCCCTCGACCCTTCTTTCCTCGCAGAGTGGGCCGACTACCATGAGCCTCCTTTACCACGATACACGAAGTTTCTCCGCTTCATTTGTGAATATCGTTGGATCCTTCATACAGTCGCATTCATGCGCAGATGCCTGCACATGTTGAAGGGCTGAAGTAGTTTGCTCATTAATTGTTCGACGCGTTCACTGTAAATGACCCGGTTCAATGTCATCCTCATTTTAAGCCCACGCGTTATATGGAGCGCAGTCCTGCTACTTCGTTCAAAGAAATCGCGGTCACATGTTAATGTTACAGGCGTTCAAAAAACAATCCAATGACTCGTCAGTTGAGCGTCCAACTCCTCCCTTCGTGACATGACTTTGACCGAGGTTCGAATGCCGTACAACTATTTATTCTACAGAAATTGACGCTTCGTAGGTTCAGGTGCAAGAAGAATTAAACATTGATCGAGACGACGTTGTCATCCACCAACGAACCTCAGTGTTGAATTCCGACTTCTTGCGACAATGGTTCCTTCAGCGTGGGTACACACTATATACAGCTCACCAACTGGCCGATGGTGTTAGCTACGGTGGATTTAAGCCTCAAGCAATTACTAAATTCACTGATGACGTATGCTTCCCATACGCTTGCCACGGTGGAGATGACAACATCAGGGAAGGTTTACCTGCTCTTTTGACACCCCTTTCTGTGAGTAATTTACCGTATATCTGGTTATTTTGCCCTTGACGGTACCAGGACAGGGTGTTGTTTGCCCAAGACGCACAGTTGCGTCATGTTGCCATAAAGATAGTCAAAGACGCTAGCAATGAACACGAGATCTTACGCTTTCTCCTGGAGCAAGAAATCCCTAACACCAAAGACAAATTCAGTCATATCATCCCTGTTCTCGATATCCTCCCTTTTGGTAAATTTCACTTTGTTGTCATGCCAAGGTAGGATTGGATTTTACTCTACCATCTAACTGTTGACTGAATCATCGTTGAAGGTGGGGGTGTAGGTTTAGCCGACCACCCGCAACAATGAAGGAGGTTTTGAGGATGATTCACAGCTTACTGAAGGTCATCCCTAAATTTCACTCACTCATGTCGCGAATTCTCACCATTCCTGAAGGGCCTTGCCTATCTTCACAAAAACCGTATTGCTCATGGGGTCTGCTTGTTTCTCTTTCTTCGCACACCGTCTCATTTTTTGTCAGGACATAAGCATTGGGAACGTGCTAGTGAATCATTTTGGCCCCTTCATGTCCGACCACATAAACCCTGTTCGCCGAGATCTGAAACAGCAGGGACAATTGACCTATGCATTATTTGATTTTGACCTCTCAACGAAGTTTTCTCCTTCTTGGTCGGACCACCAGTGCCGTCTTCCGTATCGAGAGTCATGGAAAGGAACACCTGGCCTTGTTCCTCCTGATACATGGTAAGGAGAGTTTGATTTTGATCCATTTGCTCTGGATGTTGGTGCCCTGGGACTTGTTCTCTCAAACCTCTTTGATGTAGGCTTCCATTTATGAGTCCAATTAACTGCTCTGCTAACAATCGTATTCTAACAGTACTTGACTGTTCACGTCCCCATGCTTGCACCCCTCTTTGATAAGATGCTGACTCGTGATATTCCGCGACGTTTTTCGGCCCAGCAAGCACTTTGTTTCCTTGAGGACGAGGTTTATCTGCGGACAACTAGTGCGCAACTAAATATGGAAATAGAACCTCGACCGGATGACCGAACAGATCGGTGGGAGGCCCTCGACCCTGCTTTTCTCAAAGAGTGGGCTGACTACCGTGAGCCTCCTTTACCACGAATCACAAAGTTCCTCCGCTTCATCTGTGAATATCCTTGGATCCTCCACACCATTGCATTCATTCGCAAACGCCTGTACATGTTGAGACTGACATAGTTTGCTTATAAAAGCATTGATGTTTGGCGTCTATTGTAGGCGGCGTTGCTTTCTCAGTATGTAGTTATCCAGTTTAATGTCATATCGATCGAATTGATCTCATTCATGATCAGACTCTCTTCTGTATACGTATATTCTCATTCTTTCTGTTGTTCCTTTCCAAATGATTGACTCACTCAGGAGGCAGACCTATCTCCGATGGATTTAATGGGAGTGACAGGACATGCCCTGTTCGCTCCCTATTCAACTCGAAGGAAAAGAAAATCTACCAGATCGGAAAAGAGTAAATTTTTATGAACAGGTGGAGATCCGAAGGGCGCACACGATGACCAGGACCTAGTGTGACGTTGACGCATATGTTGAAGCAGCCGTCCTCATTTTGAGTTTATACATCATGTGCTGCACTTCATATTTCTCCTTCCAAGCTATCCACGATGAAGATCGATACCGCAAGGAGCAGGGCCCAGCACGGTCCATCCTGTTTTGTTCAAAGACATCACCGGACGGCGGAAATGGTGGCGAGCCACTCTGGACCATGTATTTCACCCTTCTTTTGAGTCATGTTCTTCACAGGTCAGTCTACCACAGCTTTACTGGACACGCCCCGCCCCGTTCGCGCCTGTTCAACGTGAACAGAAAAAATCTGTCAGATCCGAAACGAGTAAAGTATTTTGTACGGGTGGAGATCCGAAGGGCACACACGATGACTAGGACATCATAAGACCTAGTGTGGCGTTCGAATGGCGTTGATGCATATGTTGATTTAACCGTCCTCATTTTGAGTCCACACGCCATGTGCTGCACTCAATATTTCTCCTTTCAAGCTATCCACGATGAAGATTGATACCGCAAGAAGCAGGACACAGCATGGTCCTGCTTTGTTCAAAGAAATCACCGGACGGCGGAAATGATGGCAAGCCACTCTGGACCCTGGCGTGTATTTCATCCTTGTTCTTTTGAGTCATGTTCTTCACACCCCCAATGAGTCTACCACAGCTTATAGCCTCGTGGTACCCTTAGTACCTCAGATTGAATCTCACTGAGGAGATTGGGTGCTAATAATTCAAAGCCGTGGTACAGCACCTGCCCTGATCAACTTGAAGACCGCGTCCCTGCCAGTGAGTCTGACTCAACGGAAGCTGATATTCATGTTGGCCTGAGCGTTCTAAAAACTGAGTATTTGTCTCTGAAACTCTTGTCTCTGCCGAGTACTAGTCCAAGTCCTATCTCGCAAGTCAACTTTTCTCTGCAACGTCTCCTAGTAGTACTAGGGTCTTGCTACCAATTTGACCTCAGATACCTGATCCTTCTTGACCCTCTGAAGTTTATCCACGATCCCGGACCGTCTATTCCTTCTCCTTCTGTTATTCCTTTCCATTGATTGACTCACTCGGGCGCCAAACCTATTTCTGATGGATTCTACTAGTGTGACAAGCCATGCCTTGTTTGTGCCTCTTCAACTTGAAAAAAAAAAAAAAATTCCACCAGATCTGTAACGAGTAAAGTTCTTTAAACGGTTGCAGATCCGAAGACACCGTGACGCACGATAACTAGAACATCATAAGACCTAGTGTGGCGTTCAAACAGCGTTGATGCATGTGTTGATCAAACTGTTCTCATCTTGAGCCTGCGGCCCCACGCATGACGCGCCATATCCTTACACTCCTTCTTTTCGTCCATATTTCTCCTTGCAAGCTACCCGTGATCAAGATCGACTGATGAACTTCAAATGTCCGGAAACACGGTCCAGCACGGCCCCTGCTTTGTTCCACCGGAAAATGCATGCCGAGCCATTCTGGACCCTAGTGCCTATTTCATCCTTCAAGTTCTTCGGTATCATGCTCTTTTCAACACCCACAGTCCGAGTCAACAAGGACCACAGCCTTGCGGCCTCGTGTTATCCTCAGCACCACAGATCGAATCTCACAGGAGGAGATTGGGTCGGATACAGCACCTGGCCCTGCATGCCACTTGACTCGTCTGACTCCACGAAAACTAGTCCTCATGTTAACCCGGTCCTGCAAGTGAGCACTTGTGTGAGCTGTATATCTCATTCGCCGTGGTAGTCTCTGAAGCCCATCGAGAATGTCTCCGAGAAACACACTGTATTTCATTGTACATACTGTCCAAATCCTAACTTACAAGTCAACTTTTCCGCTGTAACTTTGCCATTACGCCTCCCAGGGTCTTGCTACCAACTTTACCCCAGATACCTGATTGTTCTGGAGCCTCTGAAGTCCATCGACGATCCCTCCAAGGCCGCCAGAGAGAACCACGGATCTATTAGGCTGCACAACCACGTCAATCATCAGAACAAAACCGAACCCACAGAACACCACTTACAACGATCTTCCCTTCCTCTACCAGCTGCGAAAGGTGAGCATACAGCGTTTCAAGAAGCTCCTTGTTCTGCGGCAGACGCAATATGCCTAAGACCTTGATGTGTTCGACGTCGCCCCTCTTAGTGATCGCGAGGTCCAGGACGGTGATGAGGTGCCCACCAGCGACAAGGACATCGTTACCAGTCTGCTGTGTAGACGAGGAAGATATAGCATCGTAGACAATATCAATAGGCTCATTGGTGAGCTTCTTGATTTCGATCTTGAGATCGTCGGTACTGAGATTTCTGTCCAGGACGTGCGTCGCTCCGATCGATTTGAGGAATTCGGTGTGCTTGAGGGACGATGTTGTGATGACTGGGGAGAATCCGGATAGTTTGGCGAGTTGGAGGGCTATTCAGGGTGTGAGAATTATTTTTTAGCAAGGTATCTATAGTACGCTGCTCACCGAACTGTCCGACTGAACTCGAGCCACCCAACACGACGATTGGCTTGCCGGCATACTTGCCTACATTCGCAGGATCTGTCGGCCATCCAAGACCCACTCCGTGCGGCTTGCTGTTGTAGAAGCCCACATATGCGGCGGTAAGAGCGACCGGGATGGTTGCAACGTCTTCGAAAGAGAATTTCGAAGGAATCTTAGAGGTATCGTCATATCAGATAGGAACAGGATATTAAGGATGTCATCCTTCTTACCTTCGCAGTGGTCACAGCAGATGTAAGTGTATACTGTTGGAAACCTGCATCATCAGGATCTTCATAAGTTCCTTGAGCGAATCTTCCATTACAAATCAGTATAAAAAACCCTCAAGTCTATACGAATTCAAGCGTATACGTACATGGTGTCTCCTTTCTTGAATGAGGTCACTCCCTCGCCGACCGCTTCAACTTCACCGGCAATATCTGTACCAAGCACAGCAGGGAACTCTGTGACGATCACACCGTATTTCTGGATTTTCCAGTCAACCGGGTTGAGGCCAACTGCGCGTACTTTAACAAGCAGCTGGCCTGGCCCGGGCTTGGGGATGCTTCGGGATGCGAGAACAAATTGACCCTGCTTGGATTCGAGGAGGAGGGCGTGTTGGGTGTTGCTAGACATTCTGTATAAGGTGATTAGAGAAGATTGGAGGGCTTCGTGATGCTGCATTTATAGTAAAAGATCTATATACTAGTAAGCAGTAAGCTTCGATATGGTGTCAAAGATGACGACAATGACGCACCTGCTGTCGCAATGTGTGTAATCCTGGTGCAGCCAACACCAATTTCTTGATGAGAGTCAATACTTATGTCGCTGTAGCCGAGCGAAAGATCGATATCTGTATCATAGTCAAACATCGAATTTCATTGTACCGGTTCAAGTTCGAGTCCTATCTTACAAGTATATCTCTCTCTGCGTTAACTTTGCCTACGCGTCCCAGGGTCTTGCTACCAACTTTACCCCAGATACCTGATCGTTCTCGAGCCTCTTTAATCCATCGACGATCCCTCCAAGGCCGCCAGGCAGAACCTCAAACCTATTAGGCTGCACAACCGCGTCAATCATCAAAAGGAAACCGAAACCAACACAACGCCACTCACAATGATCTTCCCTTCCTCCAGCAGCTGCGAAAGGTGGGCATACAGCCCCTCAAGGAGCTCCTTGTTCTGCGGCAGACGTAATATACCTAAAACCTGGACGTGTTCGACATCGCTTCTCTTGGTGATCGCGAGGTTCAGGACAGTGATGAGCTCCCCGCCGGCGACGAGGAGATCGTTACCAGTCTGCTGTGTGGACGAGGAGGATATGGCGTCATAGACGAGATCGATCGACTCATTGGTGAGTTTCTTAATTTCGGACCTGAGCTCTTCGGTGGAGAGGTTCCTATCGAGAACATGTGTTGCCCCGAGCGATTTAAGAAAGTCGGTGTGCTTGAGGGATGCTGTTGTGATGATGACGGAGAATCCGGACAATTTGGCGAGTTGGAGAGCTACTCAGGGCATGAGAATGGATTTTGGCAACGTATCCATGTATGTTGCTCACCGAACTGTCCGACCGAACTGGACCCACCCAATATGACGATCGGCTTGCTAGAGTACTTGCCTACATTCGCAGAGTCGGTCGGCCATCCAAGATCCACTCCGTACGGCTTGGTGTTGTAGAGACCCACGTATGCGGCAGTAAGAGCGACGGGGATGGTTGCAACATCTTCAAAAGAGAATTTTGAAGGAATCTATGAGATATCGTCGTATCAGATAGTATCAAGACAAAGGTATCGTCTTACCTTTGCAGTGGTCGCAGCAAACGTAAGCGTGTACTGTTGGAAACCAGCACCGTCAGAATCAAAAGTTCCCTGAGCGAATCTTCCAGAATCAATTAGCGTGAAACCTTCAAGCCTACATGAACAACTCTTACACCCTGTCTCCTTTCTTGAACGAGGTCACTCCCTCGCCGACCGCTTCGACTTCACCGGCAATATCGGTGCCAAGCACAGCAGGGAACTCTGTGATGAACACGCCATATTTCTGGATCTTCCAATCAACCGGATTGAGACCACTTGCGCGTACTTTGACAAGCAGCTGGCCTGCCCCGGGCTTGGGGATGTTTCGAGATCCAGATATGAATTTTCCCTGCTTAGATTCGAGGAGGAGGGCTTGCTGGGTGTTGCCGGACATTTTGTATATAATGCTAGAGAAGAAGACTAGGATGATGGAGAAGGCGACAGTTCGAAGCTGCATTTATAATGAAAGACTATAGGTGAGTAAGCAGACTTTTATATAAGTAAATGTCGCACCTTTAAGTTGTCAAAGATGACAGAGCTGACGCAGCTGCTATCGCAATCTGTTTAATACTCTGGAGCTGCCAGAAATGAACAATATATTGATCATGAGTGCAAGAACTGAGTAAGACGATATGTTCTAATAATAGCATGTTCAAAATTCTGCAACAGAATAATAACTTCACGTTTTACATTTATACATACACTGATCACAGTTTACTGTAAACAAAATCCGTATACCAAGAACCCTAGACACCAATGACAAGTGCCATATCATGCCCCTTTTCCGTCCTACGCAGTCTCCTGCGGGTGCACAACAAGCTTCAAACCCGACACTTGGTCAAGCTCTAGCTTCTTCAGGCCTGCGACGATGCCTCCCAATCCACCCGGTACTACTTCGACCCTATTCGGCTGATGAACACCGTTAGCAAGTCCGCAGCCTTTCAATTCACCTACATACCTTGATGTCCCCTCTCTCCAACAACCCCGTCAGGCTGCTATAAAACTGCGCGCCCAGATCCTTCGTGTGCGGCATCGTGAATATCCCGAGGATGCTATAGACCTTCTTGCTGTCTACTACATTGACCTGGGACGGGAGGACAAGAACCAAGGATCCCCCATCCGCGAGGAGGCCGTACCCCGTTGCCTGGGTGTCTGGTAGAGAGACCGCGTCGAATACGACCTCGAGCGGCGCAGAGGTTATTTTGCCAATCTCCGCAGCGAGTACTGCTGCAGTAGACGCAACATGTCGGTCAATGACGTGCGTCGCACCGAGTAACTTTAAGTAGCCCTCGTGCTTGGTCGAAGCGGTGGTAATAATCGGCGAGAACCCAGACAGTTTCCCAAATTGGATCGCTGGTTGATAATATTCTCAGCTTGGCCTGGCTTATATGGAAGAATATAGACAAGTTACCATATTGTCCGACTGAGGTGGCGCCGCCTAGGACTACCAAAGGCTTGCCAGAGTGCTGGCCTTGAGAAGAACGATTAAATGGGGGCACAAGGCCTGCGCCGTGAGGCTTGGGCAAGTAGTAACCTGCAACCACAGCGGCAGCAGCGACAGGGATCGACGCCGCCTCGTCGAAAGATACATGCGACGGGATCTGATGAGTATTCAGAGTACAGTCCTCCTTGAAAACGACCAACGGTGAACGCACCTTTGCAGTCGTCACAGCATAAGTCAAAGTATATTGCTGGAATCCAGCCAGATCGTTATCCCAGCCACCCTGGAAAACACTAAAGACGCGCTTAACAACGATAATCCCCTCGGCCATGGTTATCACTTACACTCTATCTCCTTTGGCGAACCCAACGGCGCCCTCGCCGATCTCTTCCACCACTCCAGCGATGTCGGTTCCAATAAGAGCGGGGTAGTTCTCCACAAAAATGCCATATTTTTGAATCTTCCAATCCACCGGGTTAAGTGCACTGGCCTCAATCCGAACCAAGAGTTGGCCGGGGCCAGGTTTCTTCACGGCTCGCTCGTGAAGGACGAATGGCCCCGTTTTCGTGTCGAGGAAGAGAGCTTTCTGATTAGCAGGCATCGTTCAAATGTGTCTTGATTGTCAGATATGATAACCTGAGGCTTGTCTTTATACGACGTCAACTATATCAATGCTTGGTAAGACCAAGGCTTACTGTTCTTGTGCTGACTGAGCACTCGACATAGAAGCCAATGCCGCAATTAGATCTCATGCCAAGTTTGAAAAACGTCGACATCAATCAAGGCCCACGACAAGCCACTGGCTCCGAGTTTGAAGTGCTCTACAGCGGTTTGTATA
>JABAJS010007735.1:18036-28935 GCA_018221635.1 Tephrocybe sp. 10521TJB
ATTCCCACCACGTGATCATAACGCGTCGTGTATAATAATAAAGTCTAAAACTTTTATAAAATCGAAGTACTAGTACGTGTGCATTTACATGCAGGCCTTTGCCTGACAATACAGAATGTTAACAGTGCAGTTGCTGATACTACGTGCGCAAGTTAAGCCCACTTATTAGTTTAAATATACGTTTTAACTTTGATTGAGGTAGGATAGTAAGGAATTAGAAGCCCCCTGAGTCGCGTCCCCAAACACCTATTAATTGCACTTGCTCGGTATCGGGGGTAGTCCATTGAACCACCGGATGCAGCGACTGCTTAGGTTGCGGGTGATGAATACGTTGATGATCCGCCGAGCCAAGTGCAGGTGACTCGAAAGGGGCAGCAACGTCAGGATCCGGGACGGTGGTGTCGATGGGGGAGACGGAATGCACGGGCAACTCGATTTTGCACGTGCCCTTTTCCTGGTGGTACTTGAGCCCATTTGGATTGAGATACGATTTCGTACACCCCGGTGTCTGGATTGAACGAAGTGTCATGTCAGAAGCAGCTGCAGTACGAAAGAACAGAGACATACGGGGCACTGAAACGCCTTCTTACTGCGTTTGCGTGTCGTAGCAAGCGGAATCCCAGCCATGTCAACCTTGCCCTTCCTTTTTGCGGAACTTTTCCTGTGATCAAGTGGAAGCGAAGACGGAGCTCCCCGTCGACCCTTGTCGCTAGCGCTCATTGGCGTCCCGTGGTGCCGCGATGAATTGGAGGGCGAAAAAAGCATGAACGTCTCAGCGGGCGACTTCTCGGCACTGGTAGGTTCTGGGAGCGTCGCGGCGTCATAGCAGTGCTCGTAGGTAGGGTATTCCGAGAGAGCGTAGGCGTCAGGCTGATAGATGAATAACGGAGCGGCGACCTCATCCGCGCACGTGGGAGACTCCGAAATGGGTGGCAACAAAGTTATGACACTTGGTTGTGGAGAGGATTCTGGAGTGCCGAAGGAGTCTGGAGATGAAGGTGGAGATGACGACGGCGAGTGTGAGAATGGTAATGGTGTTCCGCGAGACGATGAGTGCGTTGAATGGCCAGAGCTCAAATCGAAATGGTCAAGCAGGGCATGCAGGTCAGGTAGGACGATATTGCAGCATGAAAAGTTTGTGCACTGTAACGCGCCGTTAGTCGCAACGTCCGCTTCATAAGTCGCAATCTTACGAATGTGCGTTCGAGTCGCTCGATGCTGGACTGGGAATATTGGTCGTCGATCTCTGTAAATGTTTGATCGCTTAATAGGGGTCAGATATCGGGAAACACGTCAAAGAAATGCCCAACTCACAAGAATTGTGCGCCGTTCATCATCGTGGTAATGGGGAGAGGAACCTGAGAAGTATATGCGTGGGGTGCCAGCAATTAAAAATCCCCAGAGGTACGCCACGGATGCAGGGCTATTCGCGCCAGGGACGAGAAGAATAAATAACGTATCGAAGTCTGATGCATGGCGACAGGCATGGAAAACGGCAACGAAATCATGGTCCCCGAGCTGCCTTCCCTGGCTTAAGTTCAACATCTTCTGTACTTCGTCTTCGGTCCGCGGCCCCTCAACGTCATAAACAAAAATTCCCTTGTCAACGGGCACCACAACTCCCGCTGTTTATCTGGCTTTCAGTTGCTAGGAGCCCAGGATGAGCCCAAGGCTCGCTGTTCTCCTATTGAAATGGAGTTAACTTGATATGTTTGACGAACATACATATATCGCGTAGCGACCAAGTGGGAACATTTAGCGAACAAGGGGCCCAATGGGGACCTGGTGAAGAGAGGAATGATCCTCAATATTTTTTCTGATGGAGGAACAAGATTTTTGACTTCAGTGTGAGAAAGGCACCATGCACGTGAAGTAATTAAAACGCGTCGCGTAAACTGGGCGACGGCGTCTTGACCCTCGGTATATTTCCCCATAAACTCAAATATCTTCCCATCGCGCACCTTTCAATGCCATAATTCCACTCGGACCATATGGGTACAAACCAGGGCAACAAGGCCGCGCGGTCACAAAAAATCAGACTCCGTCTCGCATGAGTCCGCTGTTGACGTCGAAAACTATGGCAGAATCTATATAATGGTTCTAGAATGCGAAAGGCTGCTGTCCACGCGCTGCTGTATATGAATGGGAAAATGTATGGACAGGATGATTGAAATTTGCCTGATCTGTGGGAAGGTACTAGCATAGATGGAACCATAGGACATCGCATGTCTCTATATTCCAATCTCCTGGCCGGAGCAAGACTACAATGGTCGAGGTGTTATTGAGGTGCAAGTACCATGGCCGTCAACAGCAATCGGACTTGGAATCCTATCAGATAATAGATTGCGCCATTTTGATAAGATAAGATGCATAGACATCCACGAATCGCAGCGGTTCGTACTTTGACCACGGTCTGTCACCTCCCGCTTCTTATCGTCTTGGCGGTGCTGTTTACTTGTACTTCTGGCTCCAATATCGGCTGCACTCTGTGATAACGAAGAAAAATTGCTTTGTCGTTGCACCGTCATCATATATATATTCTATTACCAAGTTCCCAATTTTCAACTCAATGAAAGTGGACATCCTCATCCTCGGTGCTGGTTGGACCTCGACCTTCCTCATTCCTTTATGTCTTGAGCGCTCGATTACATGCGCAGCGACAAGCCGTTCTGGTCGCGATGGAACGATCGCATTCACTTTTGATCCAGAGCTCGACGACTCAGAGTCGTACAAGATCTTGCCAGACGCTCAAACCGTGCTGATCACATTTCCCATCGAGAAGCCTGGCGCGTCCACGCGCCTTCTACGTCTTTATCATTCAAGTCGCTCAGAGAGCGGGTTGGACACGGGTTTTATACAGCTTGGGACGACGGGGATCTGGGATGTAAGACAGATCTTCACATCATGAATCAGATCGGTTTCTGAGCCTTGTGACATGGCAGGGGACCCGCAAAAAAAACGCTACCTCGTCTGAGCCTCCTAAGGCTGTGGAGAACAAGTGGTTCGACAGACACACGCCACTTGGATCAAACTCGAATGAGCGGGCTAAAGCCGAAGAAGAGCTTCTCAGTCTGTCATCTGCTCAGTCACCCACCAGTGTCATAAATTTGGCTGGCTTATGGGGTGGTGTACGCAGTCCGCGTAATTGGGTAGTTCGAATGGCTCCCTCGAAGGATGCACTGAGGAATAAGGCTAGTACAGACCCCACAAACCAGTCGCGTTCCAGTTTAACGCTGTATTCATATAGGGGAGTATCCATTTGATCCACGGTCTAGACGTGGCACGAGCAATACTTGCTGTTCACGATAACTGGGGAAAAGCAGCGGGGCAGCGATGGATGCTCACCGATGGGCGTGTGTACGATTGGTGGGACCTCGCTTCTGCTTGGGGTGCACGTCCTTCTGGCATTGCCCAAGGCCAAGACCAGACGCAATCTACTCTACAGGCCGTGGAAAATGAACGTGGGCCGTATGCCGAATGGGTTCGCGAGCTTATGCAGGAGGAGAACGTGCGTGCACTCCCGCGTGATATAGGATGTTTGGGACGGGCGCTTGATTCACGCGAATTTTGGCTTACATTTGGCCTAAGCCCGCTCAAGGCGCGATTAGACTGATACCCTGTAAATTCTCATCTTGTTTGTCGGTGTACAGTAACAATATCAAATTGCTAACAAAAGTCTACATATCTTGCCTTTATTAGGCGTTGGGTTCAACAGTACCGTCCTTGACTGCGACCCAGGCCGCGCGCCCGGTAATGTCTTTCCACCAACTGGATGTAGCATCGTTAATGATATCATTACAGATCGTTCCAACAATGTCACCATACCTGACAACGTGAGGACGAGACGTATCACTTAAGATGTCGCTTCCGGCGACGGTGAGGAGTGCACCGTAAGGGAGATGGAAAAGATCCGCAAGAGTGTACTCCTATAACATCGATCAGTAACATAAACAAGATTCAGTGCTGCAGATCTCTTACATTGCCCGCAATGTATTTCTGCTTTGAGAGGATGACCTCGTAAGCATCGAGTTTCTGACCGAGCTGGGTAATAATTCCATCGAAGGTGTTCTTATCGGGAGTCAGACCCAAGAATCTAGCATCAACCCATGTGTGTCAACATCGCGAAGCAATTCTTGAATTTTATAAGTACTCACGTCTTGAAGTAGTTTTCAAAGACAGCCTTGGAAGCGAAGGCGTCGAAGTTGTTGAGCTCAATAGAGGCGCCCTGCTCGAAGAGGGCCTTCGCCTTGATCTCGGTAGGAATGAGTTTGGGACCGTTGTTGGGGAACTTGTCCTCGAGGTAGCGGCAGATGGCACGGCTCTCGTAGAGGATGAAACCGTCGTCGTCCTGCAGCGATCAATCAATCGATGGTTAGATATATTCATTATTTGAACCACTGGCGATGTATGGGATCTGTCCGAAAGGCTGCTTTTGGAGGTAAGCCGGCGACTTGTGCTCACCCTTCGACAGGTTAATCTCGACGAGTTCGAAGGGGATCTTCTTCTCGCGCAAGAAAGCGCCGACGCGACGAGTGCAAGTAGAACCACCGGATCCGTAGAGCTTCAAGACCATAATCGATGTTGTTGATGTGGGAGTAGGAGATGTGACGAAGGCAAAAGCAGGTGCTTGTCTCTTCGACACTCCATCGATTGGAGTATTTATACTAAACCCCTCATCCACTCAAAATGGAACTCGAGAAACTCGGAATCGCCTAACTGGAGACCCAAGTTGGAAGGTGATTCGCCTGTCATCCTATCAGGTGAGTAAGCCATGAGGGAGGGTGACCAAGCCACTACGTACTTCTTCCCTGTCAACGAAGAAAGATGACGCTTCGAGATCAGAAAATTGAAAGAATTGTGGGTGGACAGTCGGTGGCGTGGTCATTTCTGTCAATATATGGCTTAACCAAGTGATTGTGTTTGATGGATAGACAGGCTTCGGATCGATGAGGCTTGGAACTAGATGACCATAATTACTCAAGTATGTCAGCTGAATTACGGGTCGACTTCGCGATTATCGAATTCTGCGGACAAATTCAGGTAGAAATTTCTTTAGCGGTCTTGATTAATGCAGTCATTCTGCAAAGGTCATGGCTTAACGACGATACAAAAGACTGTCGGAAGCAGATTGGTTTCGTGTGATAACCAGATTGCAATCAATAACCGCACCTGCAGGTGTAAAGCTGTAAGCGTCCACGGGTAAATCGTGAATCAGTCCTGAGGCGCGCTTACCTGGGTGGGTCGCGGTGGGCGTGAGTGATATATATAACTCATATATAAACTTGGCCGGGGTCGTCGATAGCGCCTATCTGATACTAAACCAGACATCAAGGAAATACCAAGAGCTGTGATTTCGGTGCAGCTGGCTAGCAGCTCAGTCAGTGTGTTGCTGAAGTTCAATACTGGACTGTCACCAGCCGTTAATCCACTTCAAATTCGTTGAGAGGTTCGAGTGGGTCGAATTTAACCGAGTGGGTCATGTTCCTAGTAGTATGCTGGAGCGCGTGGTGATAAGTTCGCCACATAGATATCCTTTGATTTCTGAGAAAACCCGACAGTGAATTAGTGAGTACCAGTATATGTGGACGCGTGTTGGTGAGAAAGGAGCGAAACCCGGCCATTCCCGTCAATGTTAAATCTCAGATTGAACCACTGGAGGCGGCATGCGACTTCTCTTGAACTTCACCACACCTTCACGAAACGACTAGAAAGAAAGCTTTTAGAAGCGTTTCTTCTACTTTTTTCACTCTCCTATTATGGATATCTTGACTTCTCGAGGAGTAGTTTGTGACCACAAGAGTGATGTTAACTCGACATAAGTAAACCTTCAGTTGGTGACTTTTCTCAGAGAGAGAACTCAATCTAGTTTGAACAAACTTGAATGTCATTGTCAATGTTCTCGGGACAAACAGTAGGTTTTCATATGGATATGTGAATGAACAACCACTGATGTATCGTCCGATCTCGTCGCGGATATCAACCAAACGGGCAACTTTGAGCGTCTGCCTGTCTGCTCACTCAGCTTCGTTTCCAAAGGTGGCGTCAACTCCTAGGCCTTACCTCGGGTAGAATATACTGCGGAGACATCAACGGGTGTTGATGCGTCGTTATGAAGGCCTCACTCAGAGTTGAGTTTCTGCCAACTGAGTTGGAAGACCTTGGACGAGGATCAGACTCAGGTACCCAGCGTGGATAATTTAACGATGGCATCCCGGTCATCGGTGAGGAAGTTTATTCAAAACTTGCATTGTGATGCCAACGAGAGAGTGTATAGGACTGTGTCGACACCAAGTCGACGCCAAGTCGACAGAGACCAGAGTGCTCTTACATGCTCGAAGCCATCAACTTGTTTTCAGAATTTTAGCGGTTGATTTTTGCTGGAGCTTTTGCATCCAACAGTTCATTGAACTTGATTCCAATGTCACCCATTGTGTGCTCGATATACATGCCCATCATTATTGCCGTCTGCCACTTAGAATGGAAGACATGTACCCGGGTTCTTTCAGACGTCAGGAGATACATTGTATTGAACCAATTCCGCCAGACAAGACTTAATCGCGCAGTTCTCCTTTCAACTAGATTTCGTCATTCATGGCAGGTTGACACTCCAGCGCCTGCAACATTTGATGAATCCGAAGGATCACTCTGGGACTCCGTTACCAGACTTACCAATCCGTCGCTGGAGGATGCTGATTCACCACCTTTTTACGGCACGTATATAAACTTCCTTGTCCGCTGCCATCAACTCTAACTTCTCTCAGAGCGCCCAACAGGATGCCGCAGCACAAAGCCCTCTACCTCGACGAAAAGTGCGGAAAATTCGTCCTTGGATACAACGACACGCCGAAGCCCGGAAACGGGGAACTGTTGGTGAAGATTGAGGCAGTCGGTCTCAATCCAGTCGACTGGAGTATCCAGAAATGGGGGCTTTTCGTCGAAAATTTCCCTGCGATCCTGGGCACTGATACAGCTGGTACCGTTGTTCAAGTTGGCCCGGGAGTGAGTAACTTTGCGGTTGGGGACCGAGTGTGCGCTTTTCTCTCTCTATCTTCAAACGAGTTCTTCTAACTATCAGTGGGTTTAGTGTCTATCAAGGTTCTTGGGCGAACGATAGAGCGAGTTATCAACAGTATAACATTGCGCCTGCTGCTACCACTGCGAAGGTGAAGCCCTCTGAATGTTGCAAATATCTCCTGCTCATGTCATGGATTAGATACCCAACTTCCTTTCGTTTGAGGCAGCAGCGTCAGTTCCTGTTTGTCTGACAGCGGCGTTCTTGGGATTGTATAACTCCACCCCATACGGTGCCGGGTATTCTCCTCCGTTCCGACCCTCAGCCGTCGGAAAGTACTCTCAAAAACCAATCCTCATTCTTGGAGGTGCAGGTTCAGTTGGACAGTTCGGTATATCCTACTGCTCCTCTTTATCTTCTCCATCTTGATGATTTCGATTGTAGTTATTCAACTTGCGAAGCTCAGCGGCTTCTCGCCCATCATTACTACGGCATCAGTGAAGCACACCCGCTACTTGAAGTCCCTCGGTGCCACACATGTCATCGATCGCAACCTTTCTCTGTCCTCGCTCGGCGGCTCGGTGAAGGGCATAACCAATGCGCCCATTGAGATTGTCTACGACGCAGTCTCAACTGCAGATACGCAGAAGGCCGGCTACGAGATTCTCGCCCACAAGGGGGCTATGGTTGTCGTTCTCAACCCCGAGGTCGCCAAAGTCGAGGGCAAGGAGGTGTACCATGTCTTCGCTATGCCCAACCTCCCTCACACCAGCGAGATCAGCGCCAACATGTACAGCAAGCTCACGGAATGGCTGGAGGAAGGTGTTATACTTGTACGTGTATCGGTTGGTTCTTAAGCTTAGTATTTGTGCTCATAAAAGTGCCTTCAGCCCAACAGGGTGGAGATTCTTCCAACTGGCCTCGAGGGGGTCGTCGGCGGGCTTTCGAAGCTTGAGAATGGCCAAGTATCGGGCGCGAAGCTGATTGCACGTCCTCAATTTACGGGGAGCATTCGTGAGCCTTTGAAAACAGCCACCAAGGCGGAGGCTGCCGTTGTGACGAACGGGGCACAGCATGACGACCAGAAGGCTGCTAAGCGCAAATCGTTTTTCAGACGTATTATATCCTAATGTTGCCTCCTTTTGGGTGGGGACTTCGATTCGTTGCTACGCTCCATTTAATGACAATTATGAACACCCTTATTGGACTCCATTCGGACTCTGAGTCATGTTCCCCCAGCAATCAGCAACATTGTATCATATCTATACGGATTAGCCTTACTAGGCCAGGGCTCCTGTAAGTATGTACTTGACAAAACTCGCGTCCCAGCAAACTAGTACAAACTCATTAATCAACTTCAAACCTTGACCATTACAGCCTTGAGCATCGCAACCGGGACTCACGTCTAACCACTCAGGAAACACGTTTCTGTATTTACTATTGCAGTCAGACGATACAACAAGGGTTCGGTCGACGCCCTATCTCCAGTAAAAAACAATGTGTAAAAATCTGTTCTACAAATACATGAACGGTAATTGGTCCGAACTGTATAACTGAACTCAAAGTCAGTGTTACTGAAAAGTTTTTGGGGAGCTTATATGTGAACCTAAGTGTTCTCTGGCAAGGACGTACTGACCTTCTGACCTTTCTCATAATTTGAGGAATCGTCTTAATATGTTCAGCGTTCATGTCGGTTAGAAAGAAGACGGGAGGGATGGGCATGTCGAGTCAGTAAGTATGTCTATATGCAATTGATGGAAGTTGGAAACATAGATCCTTTGTATACTAGCACGGGACCGCGCCTCTACTCAAACACTACTAGCACCGTGGATAGCTTGAAAGGAGAAATGTAGGGAGTGCAGCACATGACGCATGGGTTCGAAATGAGGACGGTTGAATCAACATATCCATCAACGCCATTCGAACGCCACATTAGGTCTCATGATGTTCTGGTCATCGTACTGTGTGCCTTCGGATCTCCAACCGTTTAAAGAACTTTACTCGTTTTAGATTTGGTAGAATTGTTTTTGTTCGAGTTGAACAGGGCGCGAACAGGGCATGTCCTATCACTCCCGTTGAATGCATTGGAAATGGGTCCGGCAAGTTGACCAACTGGAAAGGAATAACAGAAAGAATGAGTTCGGGTTGAAGAGAGCCTGATCATGAGATCAATCTGGTCGATATGACATTGAACTGGTAACTACACACTGAGAAAACAACGTCGCGTACAGTGGACATCAACTTTCAGCGCCTTAACATGTGGAAGCATCTACGAATGAATGCGACCGTGTGAAAAATGCAAGGATATTCACAAATGAAGCGGAGGAGCTTCGTCATTTGTGGTAAAGGAGGCTCATGGTAGTTGGCCCACTCTTTGAGGAAAGCAGGGTCTAGGGCCTCCCACCGGTCTGGTTGTTCAGACGGTCGAGGTTCTACTTCAATATCTAGTTGCGCGCTAGTTGTCCGCAGATAAACCTCGTCCTCAAGGAAATGAAGTGCTTGCTGGGCCGTAAAACGTCGAGGAATATCGCGAGTTAGCATCTTATCAAAGAGGGGGGCAAGCATGGGAACGTGTACAGTCAAGTACTGTTGGAATATATTTATTAGTAAGAGCAGCTCATTGAACTCATAAATAGAGGCTTACGTCAAAGAGGCCCGAGAAAACGAGTCCCATGGCACCAACATCCAGAGCAAATGGATCGAAATCGAACTCGCCTTGCCATGTATCAGGAGGAACAAAGCCAGGTGTTCCTTTCCATGACTCTTGATACAGAAGACGACACTGTTCGTCAGACCAAGAAGGAGGAAACTTTGTTGAGAGGTCAAAATCAAACAATGCATATGTTAATTGCCCCTGCTGTTTCATGTATTCGCGGACGGGGTTTTTATGGTCGCACACGTAGCGACCAAAATGATCCACTAGTACGTTGCCAATACTTATATCCTGACAAAAAATTAGATAGCGTGACACAAAAGCGAAATCAACAGACTCCGTGAGCAATACGGTTCTTATGTAGATAGACCAGGCCCTTCAGGAATAGTGAGAATCAGTGACGCGGGTGAAATAGAATAGGGACGACCTTTAGCAAGCTGTGGATCATCCTCAACACTTCCTTCATTGTTGGCCCTGGTGGTCGGCTGAAACTAGGCCCCCATCTTCAACGATGATTCAATCATCAGCCAGATGGTTGAATAAAATCCAATCCTACCTCGGCATGACAACAAAGTGAAATTCACCAAAAGGGAGGATATCGAGGACGGGAACGATATGGTTGAATTTGTCTTTGGAGTCAGGAATTCCTTGCTCAAAAATAAAGCGCAAGATCTCGTATTCGTCGCTGGCGTCTTTGACTATCTTTATGGCAAGATGGCGTGACTGTGCGTCTTGGGCAAACAGCACCCTGTCCTGGTACTGTCAACGCCGAAGTAGCTAGATTAATGGCAAACTATTCACAGAAATGGGTGCAAAAAGAGCAGGAAAACCCTCGCTCATGTCGTCGTCTCCACCGTGGCAAGAGTATGGGAAACATACATCGTCAGCGAATTCGGGAGACACTTGAGGCTCGAAGCCACAGTAGCTAATACCGTCGGGCACACAGTAAGCTGAGTATAATGTGTATCCACGCTGAAGGAACCACTGTCGTAAGAAGTTGCAGTTAAGCACTGAGGTTCGTCGTTCCATTTCAACGTCGTCTCGATCAATTTTGAATTCTTCTTGCACCTGAATCTACAAAGCGTTAATTTCTGTGCAGTTGAGTTGTACGATGATCGAACCTCGGTCAAAGTCATGTCACGAAGGGAGGAGTTGGACGTTCAACTCACGAGTCATTGGATTGTTTTTTGAACGACTGTAACACTAACATGTGACGTGACAGTACCGCGTCTAT
>JABAJS010007736.1:0-28452 GCA_018221635.1 Tephrocybe sp. 10521TJB
CGTCTTCCTGAATTTTATGACCGGCCCAACCTTCCCTACGTGGAATGCATCATGCAAGAGACGTTACGGTATGTTACTTTCTCGCACCCTTACTTCTTTTTGACAACTGCCTGTGCCAGATGGAATCAAGCCGCTCCAATAGGTAAACTAGTGACCCAATCGCATATTCCCTATAATCTAATACCTGGGATATAAGCCATGCCTCACAGGTCACTGGAGGACGATGTATATAATGGAATGTTCATCCCCAAGGGTTCCACCATCATCCCGAACATAAGGTTTGCAGATTCGCCCACCTCCGGTTATTTTTAATAATGATATGGCTTATAACGAAACGTTGAAAGGGGAATGACTTTAGACGACACCACCCACGCGGATCCCTTCAAATTTGACCCAACAAGGTTTTTACCCGTCCCCGATGGTCGAGAGGAGCCGTTCAGCCCTGCACTATTTGGTTTCGGACGAAGGTGCAGAACCCTTTTGTTTTTGTTTTCATGTTTTGGTTGCTGGATCTACATATAGAATCTGCCCTGGTCGCTTTTTGGCGGATGATAGCCTCTGGATTGCGATTGCAACGATGCTGGCAGCTAACATGTTCTTGAAAGCACTGGATGACGATGGGAAGGAGATCATTCCTGACGGCGTGCCTCAGGTAACTGATGGTATAACATGGTGTGGATACCTCCTACAGTGACCTTTTGAGATGTATCTGAATGTTCATGTCCAGCCATCCAGTTCCGTTCCAGTGCCGCATCGAACCCCGGACCATGGCCACGATGGAACTTCTGAAACTTTCATTGGATTAGACTGTCGTGCTCTGTCAATGAGTTTTCTGTCCAAGGGTTTCCAATAATAGCCACGTTCCTTTCAACTGATCTCAGTATGACCAGAAGAAAACATCCGGAGACTGTTCAAACCGTACCATTTCTCAACTCCCATCATGTAATATTAAAAATAAAGATAGTTACAAATGACATCGCTGTACCAATTCAGTGCAAGTACAGATCGGAGACGTGAAAGATCATTCACACTACGGTGGCATCACGATGACACACTTGGGGCACTCCCACCTTTTCCTACAGCAAAGGAAACGCAGTTACGTCGGTCGTATGCTGAGACATTTTCATCAATTGCAAAGTCGAGGTGATTGCAAGTGCACCAATGTCGAACCAAAGAGTCTGTCAGTTCAGGCTCAATTTTCATAAGCGAGGCATTCATGGCAACGGCCGACGATGCCTTTCGCACACCACCTCGATACTACGTACCACCCGTAGGCCAAGAGTAAGATGTTGCAAGGTCCGCTCGCATAATTTTCGAGAGTGAGCGTGTTTGTGTTTCAAGAATTTTCAAATCTATTCATCAACTATAAAAGGCTTTGGTGTATGAGGCAGCGGCAGCGAGTAACAACATGGAGAGGGACCTCGTATATTGACGGACTAGGAGAGAGAGTGAATATATTAGGGCCACGGCAAACACCGACTTTTATGAACCCCGCGGTTAGTGGTACACACGTCCTCCTCTTTCCGTTGCACAGCTACGTACAGTATGTTGGTTTTCTCAAGAAGGGCGATTAGCAGCTAAAGTCTTTTAAGAATGACGCCTGTAGATACAAACGAGATAAAGTCACTTATCACCAAGATTACCTCTAAAGCCGCAGTTAGCAATCACAACATCCTATCCGATGAGGAGCTGAGGCGAGGGAAAAGTATACTGGTCATCGCTCGACAACGCATCATGGATATCAATCAGCAAATGACAGCCCTACACGCAGAATGGCTGAAGCTACGATCTGTAAAGATCAAACTGGGTGCTGCGATGGCGCCCCTCAAACGTATCCCTGCAGAACTACTCCTGGAGATATTTTTCGCCTGCATTGATAACAAGGAAGAGAGTTCTACTACATCTGGTGATCAGTGGTGGATGGCTCCTCCTCGACTCAATGAGATACCTTGGGTGTTGGGGCACGTCTGCTCTCTCTGGCGACACTTGTCCCGTGGCGATTCTCGCCTTTGGAACATTCACCCGATAGTCATCCGCAACAATGACCCACAGCACATTAACCATCTTCCTTACGCTTTCAACCTTATTCCTTCCGTCGTCAACTTCCGCGTCTATTTTGATGGTCCGGACATCGCAAGCGCCGTGGTACCATATCTTTGGCGTATACATACCCTCGACGTAACCCTGGATATCCCTGGATATAGTGAACTTTGTAACTCAGCTTTTCCAGGCGCATTTTCTTGCCTGCAGTCAACCATACTTCGAATTAAAGCAGGAGTCGGGGTGTCCGCGTTAGCATCGTTCAAACACGCACCACGCCGATCTGTTGTAGATGCACTGGGGTTTACGGGGGATCTATCAATGTCCCTTCAAGCACCACGAGAGATCACAGGGGCTCTCCTGATGCTCAACTTTCCCTGGGCACAACTAACATGTCTCGACCTCACCCAACTTCGTGAACTTGAGCTCAGTGTTGTTTTTCGCATCCTACGAAAATGCCCCTCACTCAAAAATTTTATTGTCCACTTTGACAAGCGAAAGTCTTGCCTCCTTCCTGATGGACCGCAGGTTATGCCTCATCTAGAGAACTTGGTGGTAGGACAAAGTGTCCCAATGCCATTCATCCACGCCGAACATTATTGGGATAACCTCGTGTCTCTAAATCTCCTTGCCGTACCTTCCACCAATTTCACGGTTTTTGCGCTTATTCGGATCTTGAAGCTGTGTGTCCTCCTGGAGAAACTATATACACCAGTTCCTCCGAATAACAATCGATCAGGCTCAGGTCATGTCATTTTGTTACCTCGACTCGAGATTGCTTTTTTATCAGGACTAACTCACCCCTGGATTTTCCACTGCATGGTGGTTCCCGCCCTGATTGCATTGAACGTGGAGGTCCCATCGAATTTTAGTCTCGATATGGCCGCTGTTCAACAAATGATCTTATCATCTAAATGTTCTTTAAACCATTTCGGTATCGGTGTTTGTGCCAACAATGCAGCTTCTGGAATCGACTTCGATTGGACCCTTCATACTCTCTATGAAAGCCGTCTGAAGGGGTTTTACAACTTTCTTGCCGCGGTACCGACGATACAGGAATTCAAGACACTGCATGACATGCTGCTGGAGGACAAGATTTTGGACGGAATTTCAGCAGGGTACATCCTCCCTCAAATGTCGATAATGGGATGTTATAACACACTCCCAGAGTGTGTCCTTGAGCTTGTGAATGTCGTACATCAACGACTGGAAGTGGAATCACGTAATGGGCGTGTAGTCCTGCAGACTTTGATATTGACTACCCATGGGTTCAAGGAGGATATTCGAAACACGGTATGTTCGAAGTTGAATGCGTTAAAACAGGATTACGGTATAGACTACAAGCTGATTTAGAAGCATGTCATTGATCATGTATGTAACGGAAAGACAACTTCTCAACCCTTGTAATATGTTAACCGTTCATGGACTTGGAGCGACTCAATGGACCCTATATATACACGACATACATCTAGAGTCCGCAATAGTGGTGATCACCGGCACTTCGTCCATTATACTAGACCGCGATGAGTCAGAAAACACTCTTGGTTAATGATTAGCGTCACTCACAATTGTGGACAAGTGTTATGGCAGTCATGCGTTGCTCTCATATCATGGGCCGAGCTGAAAATACAAGTTTTCCCGCCGCAATCTACCTGAAATATACGGTTGGCTTTATGAAATATGACTCCGCTTTTGATCTCTTACCTTCTCGCGCTTTGTTAAAACTTGATGATGGCAAGAGTATTGATTATAGAGAAATCGCATATAACACATATTGTCGGGACGATGATGAGTTGTTGGAGTTCAGGATTGGAACCTGAAGGTTATATGCTCCTGGTTCCATGAAACACTTACCATTTTCAGATTAGACTTGTGGCGATGGGAGACCAGACTGTGGGATGAGTGAAGGGCTCACTATGGGACAGCAGCTTGGAAGTGCTAGCCTGAAGAGGTTAGTGGAAGAATGACCGTGAGCTGAGAATAGTCTGACTCTCACTTTTGAGACCCATTGGTGACCAAATGCTGTACTGTGGAAGGCTCGGACAAGTCCGAAGCCCCTAAATATAATTATGATAACGAATCTCCCACCCTCTTTTGCAAAGACAATTCCACGAGGATGCGAAGTACTGGGGGCATATTCATGCTATTTAGTACTAACTGTTGACTAACTGATACAGATTTCATTGAAACAACGTGTCATCAAGATCCCACAAGTCTTCCTCCAAGTCTGGCCATCTGTCAAATGTTAAGAAGCTCTCCAAAGTGACGTTTTTCGACAACCAATCGAAGTATTGTAGCGTGGATAGATGCTCCGACGTTCCAAGCCTCATGGTCGAAAGCGGATGGCCAAGCGACTGGCGTCGCCTTACGATGTCGTCAATCACATATTCATTATTATCGTCCACGACTAGTGCAAGTGTAGTCAGTGCTGGCCATCGAACATTTCCATCGACCGGAGCTTCAGATAGCAATCGCAAGATCGCCGGAGTCTCTCGATGATATATAGAGAATGAAGTGATGCTTGGAAACGCGTTGAACATCTCATTGTATTCATCCACTCGTAATTCCGAGTCAATAAGCGTGAGCTTGCGTAACAGTGGAAATTTGAATGATGAAAGCGGAGACGTGAAAAAGCGCCATAAGTCGCGATGCTTAACATCTTTCAAAACCACTGACGCAAGGGCAGGCGCGGCGATTCCGAGAAGTAAACCACTGTATATATCCCCACCCATGCCACAAATACGAAGGCAGCGCAACGTAGGAATATATATGGGGTCTTCAAGCCCTGGCCATTGTGTATGAGCCGTATTGATCAGATCTCCGTAAACAGAAAGATTCCGCAAAGTCGGAGACGAGGTGAGAAATCTCCGAAAAGTGGGGTATGGAATTGGTATGATTACTGTCTGGTCGAGATGAAGAGTCGTGATGTTGTCAAGGGATGGGCGGAAAAGAACGAGTGCAATGCCCCGCAGACGGACAAACGTGAGCTGTGGCGCTGAGCGCCCAAGAGGCATGGTAGAGACAAAAGACCTGTCGACCTCATCGATTGAAAGGGAAAGGTGTTTCAGACTTGGCATAGAGACGTTGTAAAACAGCCGTATAATTGGCGGCATGGAAGACTCGTAGACGGAGTTAATGATGAGCTGCCGACATCGAGTGACATGTGGGGCTATTACTTGTATTTTTTCCATCGTAGGCGCGTTCACAGAGAAGAATGGGTTTGTTTCTATGCGTACGGCGAGCTCACAACCGCTCGACCGCTCCAAGTAGACCTCCATTTCCGCATTGGAGAGCTCCGGAGTTATATTGATTTCTGACCAGAGCAGAGGGGTACCAATTGCGATATCGCGGAAATGTGAGCAGACATGACTCATGAGTACTTCGAATCGCTGATAGTCGAAATCATCTGTCTCCTCAACAATGTCCCTTTGTGCCTCCTGGCCCAGTGTGAATACCCTTGCCAACAGTTCTGACGGGAGTGAGCAGGGAGGAGTGAGCCCATTCGCATTCCTGCGTGACTCTATATTGGAATGTTCGCCCGCTATATTATATCCTGACTGCGAGGTCGTAGAGTTGTGGACATCGGCCTGCGAGGGAGACAAGCTGAGCTCTGGCGTTTCCAGGCCCAGGGTATCCATAAACGAATGGACTGTAGACAGTGAAACAACACGTTGTGTTGGGTTATCTGAAAACCTTTACACGCTGAGTCAAAGTTACTTCTTTTGGGGTTCCAATCTCTATGCCGTAAACTCAAAGTGGTTAGTAGAAGCTTGGCACGTGGGTGAACTGACTCGGTCGAAAACCAAGAAATACTGCGAGCAGAGATAGATTTCTGCTTGCACAATCTGGATCATAGATGTAAGTAGATACAGAATGGGATTAGATTATAAGCAGAACAACTAACTGTAGTAAGAATATTCTGTTAAGTTGAAGGTAGGGATTAGATAACCTAATAACTGTGCCCCTAGTCGGCGCCACACTGGTCGGCAATTCCTCTGGCGTCCCAAAACAAAGAAAGCGAACAGAATCCCTAGTCCGCGAATCTGTATTCCGCGTTAAGGTGTTGTCCGAGTCGGACTTTATGACAGATATATTTACGTCCAAACATAGATAATCAATTTATCAGTCCAGTATGCCTGCGTGGGTAGGAATTCTTCAGCATGTTCCAAGCATTCACATCGTTGTATGTACAAATAACTCCATTCCATAAATGAATACTACGGTGCCACGTCCTAAGTAAAACCATGAGAGATGTCCATTACAATGCTCAGGCAATATCCAACTTAAATGAGTCCCAGTTTTCAAACTACCTCGGTATCCTTCTGGGGGCTAGCTGGTTCCTCGGTAGGAGCGGCTTCGACGGCGAATTTCGACTCGTCAATCCCCTTCTCTACCTTTGACACGGTCCTGTTGAAAGTGATGATGGTCAAACCCTTAGGCTCCCTGATTCTCGACTCCCATCCTTCAGGAAGACGCTCTTCGAGCAGAACAGTCTCCAAGTCTTGAATTCGCCCGCCGAAGATTGTGAGCAGTGTCGAAGAGCTGGGCAAGACAGGATGGGAATTTTAATATAAGCTTTCAATACATATATTATGACGTACTTGGAGCTTCCAAAAGTCTTGTGGAGCTTGTCGAGAGTAAACTCTGGGTTCTCTGCGCGGGCTTCGGCGCGTCGTTTCGAAGAAATAAGGGAGAGGTCGGGAATAGTGAGTATCGCATTTCCATCGGCGTCTTTTCCAGTAGCGGCTTCAAGAAGCTCTTTAACGTATGGTACGTGAATCGTAGCCTGATTCGGTTCAAAGTGAAGGTCACGTCCTTACAATGAACAGGAAGTTAGATCTACACCATGCACGCCAAGCAGAGGTGTGGGAACTTACGAACGAGTGAGGCGTCATGTTCAATGCCGTTGTGCAAATCCAACTCCGCTAGGTCAAATGTGTCGGTACTGTACTTCTTGCCCAGCATGTTGGCGGCATAGGTTGGCACGAAGCGACAGAATGTTGGAGCGAAGTTATACGTGGTATTGATAGTCTCAGACAATTCCTTAAATGAGATGTTTTTTCCGTCTCGAGGAAGAATGCCTGTGACGGTATGCAGTACATCAGGTGTCCATCCAGAACAAGAAAGCCAATCATACCGTGGTTGGCCATCGCGTTAAGAGCTGGGCATGAGCACCTGCTATCACCTTCCTTCGGGGGGATAAACTCAGGCCATTTCCCATCCTCACCAGGATGCCCAGCCGGCGTCACTTTTCCGACCTTACGTTTGGGTGCGACAAGGTTGATTAGAGTGAGGCCAACATCCCAAACACCTAGAACAATGCCTTGGGTTACTTTAGCGACGAACGCCATGAGAGGAAGTTGGAAGCGGGGCGTTAACTTGACGTCCAACTTGTAAGCTGTCCTGCCATATTTATAAGTCACAGAAAGGAAGCGATTAGGTACGGGTCATAAGCCATTTTCATTTGATGGATTCCCATCGACAATTCTAGCTGTCAGTGTCAACTTGGCATCAAATTTACACGTGATGTAACGCTGATTAGATAGACGCCCGCCCTGCCAGAGTCCTTGAAGTAATCAAGGTTCTACCATTGTCCCAGATCAAAGGTGCCATGCAGTCGAGTAATGATCTTTAAGTAGTCGGGTTCATTATCAGGTGTAATGTAACCACGACGAATGAACAAGTCAATGAGAACTGCAAGACATCAATCACCCGTCCGCCCGGATGTTCAAGCAATAACTCACCAAGAGCACAGTTCGGCTTAAACAACCCAGCTCGCATCTTGCTGACAACTTCAGGGTATGTTAAGAGCTTTGGAAAACAAGATCGGTGATGATTTAGACCACAGAACAGCAACATGTACCTCAAATGATTCGACTTCACCGTCAAGGGGCCGAGGTTCAAAAATCTTCGGATCCGTATTAGAGGGGATCTTGATATCGTATATGTATCTTGATGTGATGTGAGCTTGATAGGAGCTTCAGTGAAATCATTCAATACATACTCGACCTCGGGTTGAAGCCAACCCTTGGATGTTCTAAAAGTGGACAAGGCTTGTCATCCCAAAGGCGACTTCATTCCAGAGAAAAGCAAACCTGTAGAAGTAGCTAATTACACCATGTGCGCGTGCATACTTACGAACGATGTGATCGGAAAGACTTGCTTCTTCCATACATTCCTTCACTATGGACTCGAATATTGGCATACCGCTTGGAATTCCTCCAGCAACTGTATTGTCCAACAATCCAGGGAAGCTGAGTCACAGGATCAACGGCCCTCTCAGTTTTGACTTGTAAAAAATCAATTACAACGGGGCTTACGTTTGTTTCGTCCGCGCCCGGGTGGGAACCCAGACCTTCAAGCTCTTCTCGCCGTCCAAGTCGAATTCTTCGTATATAGACATGTGCACCCCGTACGTTATGACGCCAAAAAGAGCACAAGCCGAACGTTCCATTTCGAAAACGAAGTTGAGCATCTCGTTAGGAGTCGCGTCGTTTGGATGGTCGTGAAATCCCAGCGGATCGGCGTAGACAGGATACATTTCGGCCCGCCATTTCTTCGGTCCACACACATCTTCAAACAGCAGGGTATCTCGCCATCTCTCACAAAGCTCCTTCATGGCCGCCGTGCGTTTCTCATACGTATCAAACCAGCTGCGCATAGACACCGAGGGACCAAGGGGCTTATTTGTCCGCGGAATGTAGTTTGGTGCATCTGTATTGAGAGCCCATACTTCCGAAAGTCCGAGATCGTGGCTTCGCTGGTTTTCAATTGCCAGTTGCTTGATTATGACAGGTCGAAGCAGCCCAATAACTGGACTGTCTGGTGATTCGAAGAGGTAGAGGGGGACTAGCAATTCTGCATCATAAATGGATGGCACTGGAGAGGGATGACGAACGCGGGTATTGTCGCAGATGTTGACGATGTCCAAGAACGACAAGCCACTAGCACGCATTCTGATAAAAGTCAAGGTTGAGTCAGAGATTCTCTCAAAATCTGTGTAGCCGACCGGGACCGGGCCGTGGGTTTCCCACAGACTTATGCATATGATAAGATGATATACCTGCTAATGATAACTAGGCTCCTCTGTTGTACAAAGTATTTCACTCGTTGAATAATGATGTAATATACGTACTAAATGCGTTAAATATCTGGAGCTGATTAATTGTAGGTGAATGAGAGAAATCCAGCAGCGTGACGATAATTTGCCGCGTCACAAATTCAATCTGGCCATGGATTGTCACGTCGAAAAAATAATGAATTTTCACTCACACAAGACTCAGCTCATCGCAACCGCCGTCGGCGCCTCTATAGCCACTGCAGGGCTTATAACAGCATATTCGGCATATACACGGAGAGAGCGGCGCAAACATCTGAGGGAGGAAGTTCAAAGCTCTTTGGCGACCCACAAATCCAGCCTTGACGTGAACAACCATGTTTCAACGCCCCCACCGGACATTCAGCTGGATGGTTTCGCTGGAGACTATGACGAGGAGCTTATAAAAGAACAGCTCGCGCGAAATTACGCGTTTTTTGGAGAGGACGGCATGACCAAAATCCGAGGTGGGACGGTAGTCGTCGTTGGATGTGGAGGCGTCGGAAGCTGGGCAGCTATCATGCTCGTTCGATCGTAAGCCACCAGGCCCGACGTGCAGAGCTATTTACTGATATATACTTCGATTTTGATTATAAGAGGTGTCTCAAAGATCCGACTAGTTGACTTCGACTACGTCACGCTCTCGTCCTTGAATCGACATGCGACGGCTGGTTTGACTGATGTTGGAACGCCGAAAGTCAAATGTATAGAACGAACACTCAAGCAGATATCTCGATGGGTAGAAGTTGATGCCCGAATAGATATATGGCGTAAGGAGGAGGGGGGTGACCTACTTGACGGAGCGGATTGGGTAATTGGTAGGTTTGAATCCAATTATGTTAAATCTTCTCACAATTTCTTGTCTTTCAGACGCTATTGATAACATAACGACGAAGGTGGACCTTCTTAAATATTGTCATGACCATCAGATCAAGGTGTGAGCGTCGTATTTTACCAAATACCGTCACTCAATGAATGCGCTAGGTGTTCTCCTCCATGGGTGCCGGAGCCAAATGTGATCCCACCCGAATCCAAATTAGCGATATTTCCAGCACTATCTACGATCCCTTAGCGCGATCAGTCAGGCGACGACTTCGTTTACAAGGTATCTCGTCAGGAATTCCTGTCGTATACTCGACTGAGGTACCCGGTGACGTAAAGCTGCTCCCTCTCCCTGAGGAAGAGTTCCAGAAGGGCCCGGTGAAAGAGCTTGGCGTTTTCGATGATTTCCGAGTCCGTATATTGCCTGTTCTTGGTCGGTCTCCTACATGATTGTTACTTCCGTTCTCATCTCTCACTGTAGGTCCTCTGCCGTCAATCTTTGGGCTGTATGCCGCGACTTATATCCTCTGCGACCTGGCTGGAAAGCCAATCCTGAACCCGCTACCTATCAAAAATCGAAAAAAGCTCTACGAACGGCTACTACGCGACCTTCTACATCGAGAGTCGAAGTTGACTGGCGAGACAATCAAGTACGTTGTTCGATTACTCTTGCTTTCACTTAACTGATCCCGCATGGCGTCAGCAAACTTCCTATCGACGAAGACGACGTTGCGTTGATCTTTGAGGATGTCAATCGTGGTCGGTCCATTATTCCACCCCACAATGTACCCTCTAGGCCGGTTCTTGTCCGATGGGACATTACGAAACCCTTGACTGTCGATAATTGTGTCGTGATGGAATTTGCCGAAGCGGAAAAGCACTCCAAAGAGTGCGGGACTCAACAGGAGCCCCTAAAACGGCCTGAGGTTATATGGGGCAAAGAGGTCAAGCACGTCGTTGAACGCCGTGCTGAAGAGCTCCAGAGAGAGCGAGACTGGGTAATGTAATATTATATAGAATTTCACTGGGTCCCCGCGATCAAAATCGACCTCCACTCGCTATGATATGTACACAAGAGATTTGCTTTAATTTGTCTGGAGTGACGATGAATCTCTGAGCTAGTTTTGTGGATGTCAATGCGTTGTGGCGTAGGCGAATATTTTTGATACAAGGTTACATTAATAGAATCTCCAGGTCACAGTCCATGGACTCACGATTTGTTCAGTTCACAATCTTAACGACAACTTTCTCTCCGCTAAGTTTGTTGTGTCTCAACAAATCCATACCCTGTGAAACCCGCTCCTTGAAGGACCCTTGATCCATCAAACGTACACGATTTGCCTGGATAATGCCAGTCTCGAGCAGGGATGGTATGATTTTCGGTGCAAGGTTGTCCTTCAGGAAAGAATCCTGAAGGTTTTTGGATCAGCCCGATTCAACTCGAACTGTATCAGTACTCGCCTGATGATAAGTGAAAGTCCTGACACCGAATAGCTTGGTAGATTTCGGGAAAGTGTCCTTGGGCAATTCCAATGACATTTCGCTTGCATGGTTCACCGTGATCGTATTCGATTGTTTGACTGGCAGGAGGATGGCAACTTTATCAGTGGCGCTTACGATCTCTGCAAGAGCAGCCAAGGACGGCTCTGCAGCGATACAATCTACAGCAAGAGGCACCTTCCCGTCTCCGCCAACGGCCCTTGCAATGTCCCTTACAAGCTCGGGGCTTTTGTAATCCGTGACATCGGTCGCGCCTATGGACTTGAGATACGCATGGTTTCTCTCTGAGGCCACCGCAAGGATTTTGGTGTACCCGGCTGCTCGGAGGAGTTGTACCAGGTACTGTCCCGTGGTTGAACCTGCTCCATAAATGAGAATAGGAGTCGATGCGAGAGGAGGAACGTCCTTTGTCGGGAAAGAAGAGGGAACAGGCAGTTCGAGTTGGTTAAAGAGGGTGTAGAAAGCAGTGATCAGGTTATCCGGGATCGTAACGGCTTCCTCGAGAGGGACTGAGTCAGGGACCTAATTTTCGTACGAGATGAGCGTGGCAGGGTCGCAATAACTATAGAGAGGACCCCACCTTAGAAATTACATAACGGGGCAGTACGGTGTACTGTTGCATCCCTTTACTATTGAATGCCGTGTAGCAGAAAGCAACAACCTATGCACAGGCAAGGTATCTTATCAGGAGGTGAACGCAAACAACGAAAAGTGTGTCTCACGCGATCGCCCACAACAAGATCAGTGACGCCAGCTCCAAGTTTCGCGACCCTTCCTGAAGCATTAAGTCCTGGAATAACAGGATATTCTGAGACCATGTAGCCCAGATCGGCCATGTAGGTGTCAAATGCAACCAGCGAGGAGTATTCGACCCTCACAAGGACCTCTCCGTCGCCAGGGACCGAAGTTGGCACCTGAATTTCATCTATGGTTGTAGGTTTGCTGATAGCAATCGCAGTGTGGGTAGACATCTTGTTAGTGATAGTTAGCGTGAAAGCGACGTCTCTTTGAATGCTCAATAAATGCCTGCACGCATATGATTATTGAGATGGTCTGTAAGCAAACGGAGAAAGATGAGTAAGATAACTGATTATAAGGGTCATGTGTTACCAAGAAATCTATAGTGCCTTTTGTAATCCAATGTGGCAATGATCTCATGACGGTGTTCCTTGTCCGACTGATTTTTGGCTACGCTGGGGTCAAACTTCAAAGTTTTCGAAGTCCCAAGTTCCCGAAGCGCCCAGTGAAAGAACCTGGTGTGTTTATGATTTCCGAGTCCATAGTATATTGCATTGCCTGTTCTTGGTTGGTTCTCCGTCGGGTTTCCTGCATGCCAGTGCGTCAGAATTTTTTTCTTCTAACACATAGCTTTGATTACCGGTTATATACAATGATGTACATCATAGTTAGGTGCCAAATCTCTGTCAGCACAGTCATTCTCCATTGCTACCGCAGATGCCGCTATTGCTCTACATTGTTGCACCGTATGCCGCAGTAGCACGATGAACTCTGCAGATCCTATAGCATTATCGCAATACTACCTTTGATATAGATACGAGGTAAATCTCTGAGCCACTTCTGTGTATGTCGATGAACCTCGATGCGTTGTGGCGTAGGCAAATATCTTTTATCCAGAGTTGCACCAATAGAATCTCTAGGCCACAGTCCGTGGAACCGGACGCCCATGGACTCACGGTTTGTTCAATTAACAATCTTGACGACAACTTTCTCTCCACTAAGTTTATTGTGCCTCAATAAATCCATACCCTGTGAAACCCGCTCCTTGAAGGTCCCTTGATCCATCAAACGTACACGATTTGGCTTGATAATGCCAGTCTCAAGCAGGGAAGGTATTATTTTCGGTGCCAGGTTGTCCCTCAAGAAAACATCCTGAAGGTTTTTGGGTCAGCCTGATTCAACTTGAACTGCATTGGTACTCGCCTGATGGTAAGTGAAAGTCTTGATACCCAATAGCTTGGTAGATTTCGGGAAAGTGTCCTTGGGCAATTCCAATGACATTTCGCTTGCATGGTTCACCGTGATCGTATTCGATTGTTTGACTGGCAGGAGGATGGCAACTTTATCAGTGGCGCTTACGATCTCTGCAAGAGCAGCCAAGGACGGCTCTGCAGCGATACAATCTACAGCAAGAGGCACCTTCCCGTCTCCGCCAACGGCCCTTGCAATGTCCCTTACAAGCTCGGGGCTTTTGTAATCCGTGACATCGGTCGCGCCTATGGACTTGAGATACGCATGGTTTCTCTCTGAGGCCACCGCAAGGATTTTGGTGTACCCGGCTGCTCGGAGGAGTTGTACCAGGTACTGTCCCGTGGTTGAACCTGCTCCATAAATGAGAATAGGAGTCGATGCGAGAGGGGGCACCTCCTTTGCTGGGAAAGACGGAACAGGCAGTTCGAGTTGGTTGAATAGGGTGTAAAAGGCAGTGATCAGGTGGTCTGGAATCGTAACGGCTTCCTCCAGACGAAGTGAGTCAGGAACCTAATGTTCGTATGATATGAGCGTGGCAGTGTGGTAATAATTACAGAGCTGACGCACCTTAGAAATTACATAACGGGGCTGGACGGTGTACTCTCGCATCCCTTTACTATGATCCGCCGTGTAGCAAAATGCGACAACCTATGCAGAGATGGCATCCTATCAGAAAGCGAACGCAAAATAACAAAAGGTCTATCCTGACTCGATCGCCCACAGCAAGATCCGTGACACCAGGTCCAAGTTTCGTGACCCTCCCTGCAGCATTAGACCCCGGAACAACAGGGTATTCTGAGACGGCGTAACCCAGATCGGCCATGTAGGTGTCAAACACAGCCAGTGAAGAATACTCCACTTTTATAAGAACCTCCCCATTGCCAGGGACCGAAGTTGGCACCTGGATTACATCTACGGTTGCAGGTTTGGTAATGGCGATGGCATTGTGGGTAGTCATCCTTGTCAGTGAGAGTTAGCGCGGAAGCAATATGTCTTTAAATGTTCCATAACTTGCTGCACGCATATGGTTATCTAAATGGTCTGTCAGCAAACGAAGAAAGATGAGTAAGATTGGAGTATGACAACTGGAATAGCTCACTACTGAATTCTGATTGGACGATGTTGAATGTCCGTTATGAGCCTTATACATCTACAATACATCCTCAGCATGACCGTTGAATTTAAGGGTTGTATTACCAGGAATTCTGTATCGCTTTTGTAATCCGGTGTGCCTGGCAATGATCTCACGGCGGTGCTCCTTGTTGGCTACACTGGGGTCAAGCTTCAAAGTTTTTGAACGTCCTGTGGATATAGTGTACATTTGGAAGACACCGGACAATTCGGATCAACACCTGCAACAAAAAGCACAATACCAAAAACACCTCGCTGATCTTCTAGTCCCGGCCTACCATCTCCATCATCGTTGAACTGGTGGTCCCCTTAGGAGGTTTGATCACCAAGTCAGCCTGCTGCCTATAAAACCAATCAAAAACCTAAACAAAGGAGACAAACAAGACGTATTCTCACAGTTTCATTCTCAAGAGCAGTTTCCTATTTGCTGACTGAATCTCTGACCCTGCCTTGATAGCTCGCGCAAAGAGGTCGGCACGATAATCGGTCTTTTTGGCGTATAATATCTGTTTATACACGTTAGAGCATACAGATGGCAAGCAAAGGCAGACATACCTTGTTCTGACTGTCCACTCGCCCTTGTATATTTCCTGACTGGATTAGCTGCACAACGTTCTTCTCAACCTCTTCAACAGTCCATCCGAACGCCTTACTCATGCGATCGAGCTTGATCGTTGCGAAGGGCTGGAAGTATAACACCACCGCCCAGTTCCGGATCTGGTTGATCAACTCATTGATGTGGGGTGCAAGATGGATGTCGATGAGGTGTCTCGTCTGTTGTATAGTAAATACTGGATAAGCGGGTGGACTGTTGTGATACGCACCGAATATCGATTGAGCAACTCCAACACAGTTTTGAAATCGCTGCTCATGTAGGCTTCGATAAGTTCACGGATGTAGGGCTCTTGCTCGATATAAACCCCAAATACAGGATTACCGAGGAGTTGGGTGCGAAGCGCCGAACGCGGCAAACTTGAAAGCGCACACAAAGTACCGTAGACCGCGATATCTCCGGGGGAAACAACCTAACAGAACACAGTAAGAAGGGGTTTCGAAAGTCAACATGAAAACGTACTGTGCCGACCCAATCGCCCAGCTCCTTTGCCGAACCAATTCGGAGGAAACTGTGAGCGGCTTTCTCGTAGTTGGACTGTCCAAGGTGGGAAAGTGCCGTGGCAAGATCAAGTTTGGACTGGACCTGTTGTCGTTCTGCAGAGCTCTTCTTCTTTCCTGTCGTCACGGAGGGAGTGGGCACACCACTACTTCCGACGCCGCCCCCATTTCCTGAATTCGCGCTCGTGTTTTGGGCAGCTTCAAGAGCAGCATCAGCTTTGAATACGTAGGTGGAAAGGTGTGTGTAATTTCGTTGTTCAAGAAGGATCTGGAACATGATATTGGTTGAACAAAAGCATACGTAAGAAAGGCCTTACCTCCAGGACAGATAGGCACATGTCGAGGACATGTTGGCTGGTAGCGCAGTATTCGCGCAACTTGGAAAAGTGTTTCAAAGCCGTGGTGTATTCTCCGACAGATCGATAGTACAAACCCAAATCGCGATGAGCCATCTGAGCATGATCAGACCTTCAGATAGCGCGACAGCAGCAAAATTACGACTCACGCGAATGCTCTCCTTGATCATGTTGTTTGAATATGTCTTCAACTCTACCTCTAACTTGGTCCTCTCTGTGTGATTCTTTGCAGATGTCTCATCCGCCCACGCCATGCTCAGCGGCGCGACTTCATTCGCATTTGGAAGTGCTATGGGCAGACCAGGTGTCGACGAGGCATAGTCATACGCTGAAAGCAAATTCTGATAGAGCGCTGGATTGCGCGATTGGTGGATATAGTCCACAGCGAGACGAAAAGCTTCCGGCGCGATTGAAGGGCATGTTTGCACAATATGGATCAGACGGTCGATAGCAGTACGACCTGGAGTTCTTTCTCTCAGCTTCATCATCCTTCATAGCAGTAAAAGTCAATAGCACCTGAGTAATTGGAGATGTAGCTTTCAACATCAAATGGATGAGCCTCGTCGACGAGCGCAATGACCCTGAAAGACTTCTGTGGGCGAGTGCTCGTGCTTTGATAGCTTTCTTCGTCGACCTCCATGGTGAAGATGGGATTCAAGGATTGTGTGGCGACGAGTGGCGACGAGTGGCTTCAGATTCAAGTTGTGGCCACGGGAGCAGTTCCCCAATGGCGGAAGACCGGCCCGGCTACTGCGCTGACTAATAGTGCCCCATTGAAGTGCTCTGAAGGGAAAGCAAGCACTGTTAATTTCAACTAGAACTTTTCGTTGCAGATATATTTCTTCTCTAATGATCTGCAACTTTAATAACCGCCTTTCCTTTGTTCTCTCCTTTCTGAACTGCAAGTATCACGTCGCCGACCTTATTCAAGCCGCTGGTGACCTCCTCCGTGAACTTGATCTCACCGTTTGCCACTTTAGCCGGGACTGTTGCATAGAACTCCTCCTGATACTTATGCAACAATCGAAACACGATGAAGCCATTCATTGAAATCGACTTTGCGACGACCAACATTAGATTCTAAAACATCGACGTAAGTGACCGCAGAATTTGTCCGAATTGAGCTATGGACTTACATTGATAGGCGCTCCCCCAGAGTTGTAGCCTACGCAGTGTTAAGATACGGCGTTTCAGTCAAAGGACGCTCTTACCAGAAATCATCCCGCATTCCTAAAAAAAAAAAAAATGAGGTCAGCAATCATGATGTTCACTGAAACAAATGTAAGGAAACAAACAATGAAACGGGCTCCAACGGAAGCTGCAACAAGCGCTGCGTCTAGTGTCTCTCCTCCAACATTATCCCAATAGCTAGCTTACGACGTGAGCGAAAAGGCAATAAGCTTGAACAAGACGTCAGCTGACACGTCAATTGGCCCCTCCTTGTTCAAAACATCGGCCGTTTTTGTCTTCTTGTAATTGAATACGACATCGGCACCAATCGACTTCATGTACTGGACTTTCTCTTCGGAGCCAGCAGAGGCTATGACCTTGAGCCCGTCTAACTTGGCAAGTTGAATGACGAGCCTATTTCATGTAAGCGCTTCCACCCAGCACATCATAGCTGACAACTTACGACCCCACAGGACCTTATTGACGCACATGTTAGTAGCCTGTGGCACGACGCAGATGATCTATCCACTTACCCCCTCCGGCTGTAACGAAAGCAGTTTCACCCTTGTTACGAAGTGATAGATGAGCTTGTTTCCTTATACAGATAGGAAGACTCACTTTTTTCGCGCGCGAATACTCCTTCCAAGCCATGTAGGCAGTTTGCCCTGAATGCATCTCAACTTCGGGCAAGTCGCTCTAATGCAACTCTGAAAATACCTGGCATGCCGGCGACGCCGACGTACGCAGACCATGGCAAGTTATGTGTGTTCTTAATGATGATCAATTGCTTGCTTTCGAGATCACTGTGGATACTGTATTCTTCGTGTGCTAGGTGTTGTTATGAGAGCTTGATTCGATCGAATAAGAAATATCGAACATACTCAGCATCCCGTACACATGGTCCCCTTTCTGGACCTTTGGATCCTCTGAACGAACGACAACTGCGACACCGTGCCCGGTCAGACTTAGGGAACGTAAGTCAACTTTGACAATGTTCCATGCATGCACTCACGGCTCCCCGAGCGTGAACGCTTCCTATAAAGAAGTATGGCCCATGAATTCGGGGTCTTACTAAAAAAATACACTCAGTCGTTGCTTACCACATATGACTTGACCTCGGCAGGTCGCATTCTGCCCCTCATGTACGGGTCAATGGAGAGCACAAGTGTCTTGACAAGGAATCCGCCCTTCAAAGGAACTCGATCGATGTCGATGGTTTTGCTGTCGTCGTACACAGTCGTCTTTCCAGGCTCAGGATAACCTACAAAGAGGACGAATATGAATATGTCAGAAATTCCAAGTTCGCTTTACCATACCTGCGGGAATTGAGTTGAAGATTATTCTTGCATTTCTGACTGGCGCCATGGTAGTGGTTGCGGGTCAAGTCTGAGCTATGTGAGACAGACGGAGAGCTACGTCAGCTTATATACATCGATATCGTCAGTGCCACCAGGTTTAGGATAATGTCATCATAATAGCTCCTCCGTCCCGACCTGTGGCGAAGTGGCGCACCGTCCAGGACGTAGTGGTAGATGGGGCCCGGTATCACGTCGTTTGGTGCTCGATAACGGTGGCGTAGCTAGGTCATGCAGCATAGGTTCAAACGTTTCAACGTCACTATGGGTCCCTTGCCTCTTGCTTAGTTCTAAGTCGCTGCTCAAAGTCGTTGATGAGCACTGAGCATCATGATTGAATATTGAACGTTGAACATTGACAATGAACGTGACTCATCTTAAAGACCATGTCACACACTTGCGGACAACGTGACTGTGACAAATGGTGTTGCGCCGCGACCGTTTCCTTACGTGTCACGCCCTGGTTGGAAAGGAAATCTTGGGCACTGGATTAAATAAGGCGAATCCAACCCATCCTTGGCTTAGAGGTATACGTACACATCGATTTAGGTCCACGCTTCCCTGCATCGAGCGTCATGCACCTGTCGACTCCTAATTCGCTTTGCTTCCGGGTCAGAGACCCATATATACTCGTTAATACTGTTCCCTGTCATTAAAGATCCCCCAATCAAACGTGCACTATGCTCTTCCATGCCATTCTCATTGCTTCAGCGCTCTTCCTATCTCTAGGCGCTACTGCTATTTCTCCTACAGACGACCCAAAGTGCCCTCAAGGGGCTTATCCAGGCTTCGAAACCAACGTTTGGCAGTTTAACACTCCTGCGGTCGAATTTATCAACAAAACAGGATCATTCTTCCACGCTGAGTGGTATGTAAGTCAATATTCAAAGCTCAGATATGCAGCCACTTGTTCACTGTGGATTAACCAGACCGGACCGTTGAACTCTACGCACGGCAAGGACAACATTGTCGGTTCTACTCGTACTGGTACGATTGGCAGTTTCCAATATACCGAAGAGCTCGTAGGGCATTACCGCTCCCCAACACACTCCGACATCCGTTTTTCCCTACGCGGTAACCCTCTTCCACTGGACGGATTCAAACTCGTATCATACACGGAGGACATAAGGATTACGAGCATTTGTGGTGGAACTGCGACGCATTTCAGTATGACGGCCACATACTGCACTGACAAGGTCAATGAAGCGTACGCTTTCTATGACGAATATCGAAGAAATACGGTTGGTGCCGTGGCAAAGGAATTGAATGCTTTAGTGTTTTCCGGAACCTGTCCAATTGGTACCTTTTTTTTTTGTTTGTCTTCAGACTTACGCTAACCCACCCTTCGCAGGTGGGAACTGATCGATGATCACTGGAGTTGTTGTTGCCCGAATTGTGGCGGCGGTGTAGTGTCCTATGTTGTTGAAGCAGTATACCCAGTCTGCCAATCAATTTCAATTCCTTTATTTCCTTGTACAGCGGAGATGATATCCATCTTTTCAATGGTCTTCGGCCCCTCGATCATTGTCTACTGTGGGCCTCCTTTACCTGTTTCTGACGTCTGCTAACCGAATAGCATCTATATTCTTTTCCAACTGATTATCATATATTGAGACCCTCTCCCGTTCTTATTTCCCATTCCTTTCTTTTCACCCCCTCAAGAAATCGCAGATCATGTTGACACGTGCCCTAGCAATCATCCTCACAGCTATCTGCCTCCCACGCATCTGTCTAGCCGCAGCGGCAAATGGAGCTCGAGATGTCGTTTACCTCTCTGAAGACCCCAAATGCGCACCAGGATTTTATCCCGGCTTCGAGTCCAATGTCTGGCAATTCACCGTTCCCGCCAATGCGTTTATAAACAAGACGGGGTCCTTCCAACACGCGGAGTGGTATGTAAGTTGCGTCCCTTGTAACGAAATATAAACCTTCTTAATTCATAAACTGGCAGTTAGGAGCTATCAACTCAACACAAGGCAAGGACAATACCATCGGCGCAACGCGCACCGTGGTCCAGGGCAACAGCACCATCACTGAGCGCCTTGTGGGGTATTACAGCTCCCCTACGCAGTCTGTTATTCGTTTCACCCTGGTCAATGGCCCTCAGGTTCTAGAAGGTGTCACGTTGGCCTCAAATACGGAAGAGTTGAGAGCAGTGAGCATCTGCGGTGGGACAGCTACTGAATATACTATGACGGCAACGTACTGTGTGGATAAAGTTGGCGCTGCGTATGATTTGTATGACACGCTGAGGAGGGCGGCGGTTCGTAACGTGGCAAACCAATTGGGTGCGCTGGTGTTTATTGGGACTTGCCCTATCGGTATGTTGGAGAGGGTTTCTTGGTATCTGGCCGGTGCTGATGGTAGTATTTGATAGGAAATTAAAAGACTAGGTGACGGAAGAGTTTTGACGCAACTGTCGATATTGTGGTCGCAATATCGGGAATTCTAGATCGGCAGTTGACGTCCCTGCGCAACAAAATGCTCTTCGCGTTCTGTATATCAAAAGTAGTTGAGCCATCAAGTATGTTTCTAAGGTGTGTATGCGATGAACAAAGACGGATGAATAGCAATTAGTTACATAGTAAGCTAGAGAGTTGACCCAGCTTGATCAGGTCGAGAAGATTCCAATAATTTTGAACATGGGCACCCCTTGACCCTCCTCCCCAAGTAACGTGCATTCCACGAAGTGAGACCCCCTCGAGACGAAATGGTCAATGACCATCAGCGTTGGCGTCTCCTCGTCAATATCCGCCGCATTTTCAATCGTCCTAGCCCCCGCCACATTATCATCCACCCAGCAGTCAACCGCACTCCCCTCCCCAACCTTCTTGATCGGCTCCCGCAGATAATACACCCCAATATCCCCCGCACCCACCTGCAGCGGCACACGAATCTTGCTCATCGGGAGAGTGGAGTACCAATAATGTGACGTCGTGCGAAGCGTGCCGCCCTCCGAAGGTGCATGGTACGCGTTCCACCCAGACCCGTAGAACATCGACGGTGGGAGCGGGTTGATCAGGTCATTTGCGGATACGCAATGCGGCGCGATCTCCTCGAATGGGCGCGAGCCTGGGCCAGGACGCGTATTGATTCGTCCGAGAGGGACAGGGGTTACACCTATGCGGGCCTCTAGAAGCGGATGGACGGCGGCGGCGGCGGCAGGAGGCTTACGATTGCCATCCGCATCAAGGTCCGTGTCCTTCATTCCAGGCTCTGGGACACCTTTACGCTGTCCGACGCCACCGAAAAGGCCGAGGGCTTCTGCGTGTGAGTTTTCTGTTGACTGGGTGCCGCTGGAATACGAGACGCCCGTTACGCTTGCCCAGGCGGTGCAAATTTGGGATTGGAGGTACCCGATGAGAACGTCGGCGAGGACTTCGTGGCCTGCAGGGTTAGCGAGCACGGGGTCGACGAAATATTTGTCGATGGCATGTGGGTCGCGCAAGTAGGCGGGGAAATGGATGGCTTTGGTGCTGATGTGGGGCACGTCGTAGAACTGAGCGACAACGTCGTGGGCATGGTCGGGGCCTGCGAAGCCATGGACCTGGTGAGTTTGGGGGTTGAAGTGCCCGAGGAGAAGAACGGCAGGTTGATCGGGGCGGATGAGGATTGACCGGATGAGAGTCTCGAAGTTTTCGAGCATGTCGGGGTCACTAGAGGCTGTGGTTATTATATGGAAAGGTATGGAGGCTATGCAAGGGCTTACGAAGGGTCGTCGCTGTCTAGTTCAATAATGACGAGGTCTGTAATGTCTGGGATGTGATGGGCACTACAGTAGCCGAAGTAACCAGAGTTTGTACGACGCATGGCACCATTGGTGAGCTCTGTCGCCGGATGAGGGAAGACACTGTTCCACCAACGGAAAAATCGTGAAGGATAGCAATTGGGCGCAACTGGATCGTCTCCAGCACCATGACAAGCAGATACTAGAGGAGTGTTGAGCTTTTATTATTCTAGGCCATGAATACAATAACACACCTGAACCACCGAGGATGCTAATTGTCACTGGTTGACCTGCAAATGCCCTGTTCAGTACACGTTGTATCCGCTCGCCGCTACCCAGATGCATTCTAGTCTTTGAAAGCGTCTGAGGGCCATATTTAGCACCAAGTTCGTCTCCAGGGCCGTACACGGGACAGAAATCAAAAGGATTGGGTTCCGCGTCCGAAGCATTGAGATAATTCTTCGCTTTGAGGTGAACTGAGGAGAACTGGGGCCTCACAGAGGTCGTTTGTGTCGTGGGTAAGGCATAATGAGTGAAAACGATGATGAAGAGGAAGAAAGCAATGATTATCCATATCCTGTTGGTGACTCCAAGATTGCGCTGGTTGAGGCGGGAGCCCTTCTCGTCGTCGGAGGCCATAGTGAGTGGATGGTGAGAGGGAACGGCTATGTGAGCCTGTCCCCGGCCTATTCGTCGCTGCATGCGCGGCGTCGACCAAGAAAGAAAAAAAGGAGTTGAATGGAAGGAAATGAAGAATGGATGGACTGAATGATCGGCTACTTGCACATTTATTATATTCTTCATCAATCTGTCATTCCGCTCCAGCCTCGCGGTCACTGTCGCTGACGTCGACAACCTCTTTCACGATGGGCAAGGCAACAGTGGTAATGCGTATCCGCCGTCTACCAACACCGATGGCTCTGGCCATTGGCGTGTTGTTCGGAATGCTGGTGTCTCGACTCTTTCCATGGACAATGGTGAGTTGGCACTATCTTCCATGCATATCGTATCGCATGTTCACCGTCGTCTAGCAATCTACGCAGGCCTGGAGAGGTGACCGCATACGGCCAATATCACACCAACAGAGTCGCCAGCCAATACAGCTGCCGACCCTTGAACAACGCGCACGGGTGTTGAACCTTTTAACATCCCTTTCGCCCCATTATACAAAAGAATGTACAAGAAATTCCCAACCACTCTATGTACAACAGGTCACAGAGCGCTATGCTGCACTTGTCGGCCATAAAAAGCCCCCGACTGGCTCATGGTTCTCAAAATACTTCGCAGACGAAGACGACACCCATGGGCGCAGGGACCTTGTTCCTAGCGACCACAAGTATTTCTTCGCCATCAACCTCTACAACTCATTCGATGTCATCCCGGACCTCTTCGCCACCCTCTTTCGCGTATCAGCCATCCTCGGTTACCACAATGTCTATATCTCAATCTACGAAAACGGCTCGACCGACCAAACCAAGGCTCTCTTGCGCATATTCGATGCCCTGACACGGAGCGTCGGTATCCGCATAACCATTCGCACCAGCATGCGCACGCGTGGCGCGTTCAACCACCGCATCGAGTACCTCGCAGAGGTGCGCAATGCCGCCTTTGTGCCCCTCCAAGAGCTACGAGATTCCGAAAACGAATACTTCGACACCATCATCTTCATGAACGATATCCTCCCCTGCATCGATGACCTTCTCGAACTCATTTACCAGAGCCGTACCAACAATGCCGGCATAACCTGCGCCTCGGACTACATGTACCACGAGGAGATTAATGCACCTGTGTTTTATGATAATTGGGTAGCAAGGGACATCAACGGCACTGCGTTGGAGAACGCTCCATTTGAAAAGATATTTCACCAGCAGGAGGCGTCTTATCGTTTCCAAAGGCACCTACCTATACAAGTACAGTCCTGCTGGAATGGTATCGCCATCTTGGACCCTGCTCCGTTCTACTCCCCACCCCACGTACGCTTCCGCATGGCCCGCATAACAGAGGGCGAGTGCAGCGCCAGCGAGTGCAGTCTCATCTGCAACGACTATTGGGAAGCTGGGTATGGCCGTATCATGATGGTCCCTCGGGTTAAACTCGCATATGATAGAGTACGTATCTTCTGTGCTGCCTCCCCCCGATATCTTGTCGTGCTGATGAATACTACAGAAAGTCTTTGACATCATACATCCACCACGACGGAACCTCACCTCTATTCGCGGTTATGCACGCATGGGTGGACTCCCGGATGACCCCCGTACAGATCCACAAGATCGTGCATGGTTCGGGCCTCACGATCGTCTGTTTACGGAGGAGGAAAGCCAGCCAGTTAACTTTGTTCCCGGGCCTGAACATGGTGCGTTTCTCTCTTGAGTCCCTTTCGTTGTATACTAACCTTTTCTATTATGGAAGTATGGTGCTGGGGCTGGGACGGTGCAGGCGATCTCGATGGACCCGACGTGGATCCCATCTGGGAACGCATGCCGAACAAGTCAACGAGGGCGGAGGCGGTCGATGTTAAACATGATCGCAGTTTCATCATTCCTTGAACGAATGTATGAATGTGTGCGTGCATGTGCATGCGCACCTTCCCGTTCGTCGGGGTACTATTTTGATAGGGGTGCAGATTGGGGTGCTGCAGTGTACGATATAAGTTTTCAACTTTCTGACGAGTTGACGAGTTGGCTCTGGGGTGCGCTCGTGCTTGTACGAACAATATCATGCATATGCTATAGACTTATTTTAGGGATACTTAGAGGGCGAGAGGCCCCCGTAAATAATGAATGTTCGCTTTGGGGCTATTGGGTTCATTTTAATATTTTTGACAAATGTAGGAAGTTCACACACGAGGCCATGGCAGTTGACTCAGGTTCATTCCATGGTTGCCTGACCCATGGCCATCGCCCATGATTCAGATCTGATTCCCTCTACCGTTCAGATGTCTCAAACAGTACCTGGCTACGTGACTAGAGGTGCGACTACAACCACTATTTGTTACTTATTTTTTCGACGTTCTGCTTCTTTCTCAACCTTCATGACTTCCGCACCTTCTGCCAGTCAAAACCCTCAATCTTCAAGACAAACAAGTTCATCGCACTGCAACAGATCTGACATCTCCTTCTGTCACACGGTGTCTCTGACATATTCCTTTGTTGCACTCCTGGCTATGTACCCCTGTGGCAGACCTGCACGTTCGATACTATGTATCGGTGGAGTTGTTCATTATCTTCATCCTTGATTAAATTCACAATTCACATCCCTCAGTTCAGCCAAAGTCTTTCCTAGTAGAATCTGGATGCTTTAGTTGCAGTTTCTCTTCCTCGGTGCCCCAAATATTGGACTGGCCGTCAGGCGACGAGAGTGCAGTTGCTAGGAGACTGGAAAAATATCACAGAAATCTACTCTATAGCACACGGATTTAAAATGCGATGTGTTGGTCAAGCATCCAATCCTCCTCATACCACTAGCTCACAGTCTATTATTCTCTCACCTGCGAGTGTCCGGTCTTCGTCATCAGTCATCGCGCCGCCTTCTAATACCTTCCTACCATGGCTCGACCTCGTTTCACCCCTCTCATTTGTTCGGTTTATCGAAAGGAGTAATCGCCGGTATCACTATCAGGGCAATCGGGCGTCGTTGCATTTCAACGTTGTCCCTTTCTCGTCTCGCAGTATGACCTTTAAGAAGGACAAATCATACTATCCTAAAATGTATATATAGACGGACAGTTTCAGTCATCTGCTGGTGCTGTAAGATCATCAACCGTATCACCAGTCTACCCTCTCGACTTATCCTAATTAGGAGCATCTTGGATGTACTTACTCGGAACGAATCTTCCAAAGCTTCCAAAGTATGAGATCCTTTTACTTCTACGTGCCTTGAACTTGAGAACGTCTGTATGTTGTCAAACCTCGCATACCCCCATTCTGTGATATTTCCTAGGTATTGTCTCCCTTTGTCATTCGTGATCAGCACCACTCATCAGATACTATCTTCATCTTTCGTTTACAGGCTCCCTCAGATCCGGACGACGCGCAACCACCTGTTCATAATCAGACACGCCACCACAACGTAAGTACACGACGTAACATGACTCGAAAAAGGCCCCGAACAAGTCCGTACCCTCGGCTTCTATTCCTTCGTTTGGCGTCCCCGGCTGAACTCATCGTGATATACATCGAGGAACAGAGTTTGAGTTCAAGCCGAGACTGTTGAGTTTTTGGCCTCTGTTTCTGATACTTCTTATGTATCATGCTTATTCTCCGTCTCCACGTCGATCCAACCCCCAGGGGCAGGGGACGAAAATATGACATTGATAGTGATAGCTACGGCGGTTAGCTTGTATAAACCCTAAGTTACTATTCAAGCAAGCCCGCGAACATCGCTTTCGCCAACACGGGTAGCCTGAACGGTGAATATATATTATAAGTATTGTTTAAACTCAGTATGAAACGTAGCGACAGAAAGATAAAAAGATTACAGCTGAACTAATGGATACCAGATTGTTATTCCGCCTAATTACCTAGTACACCTTCCGTGGTGTGAGCACAACCGGAAGCTTTCCCTTGATCGTCACATAATAATCAGACATGTCTTCCTCCCACCTTTTGGCGTCATGGCTTCTATCAAAGCACATTTCGTAGCGCTGTATCAAGAGACACATGACCATGCGCATCTCCATCCACGCAAGGTTCTTTCCGGCGCAGTTGGACGGGCCTGTGGAGAACGGAATAAATGCTGCCGTGTTCAGCACAGCTGGGCCCTTGAACCGCACGGGCTCCAACTCCATCTGCTGGTCTGTCGGGAGCCATCGTTCTGGGATAAAATCATCTGGATATGGGGAAAAGTACCGCTCATCACGGTGAAGGCAGTAAGTGGGCACAACGGTGTTGGTCCCTCCTGGCACATAGCTAGGATCAAAATCGTGTTTAAACATGCAAAACTATTCGTGAAGCCCAAATCAACACGCACTGTGTCCCGATGACTTTTCCGTCCTCCGTATAGCGCTGGCTTCCGCTGAGGACTGGTGGGTAGAGACGAAGACTTTCATTTCTATGAAGAAGAAAAGAAAAGGCCACGCTTGGTCAGCTTGAATAGATAGAGATTTTCGTTAACGTACAGTACGCCAGTTAGGTATGGCAGGTGTGCTTGCTTGGTATAGTTCATTACATCGTCCCCGAGTGTATCGATTTCCATTTGCAGACGCTTATATTTATCCGGGTTGCATAAGAGGAGGTAGATGGCGTTTGTAATCGCACTCGAGGTCGTATCCGCTCCAGCAATGATGGCCAGGCCGCCTGGAAACGCAGAACAGAGAAACATTATGAGCCAAATGCGTAGGATATTCGATATAATCGGACCATACCGTCATTGATAACTTCGGCCATTGTAGGTGGACTTGAGGAAACACCGTCTTCGTCACTCTAGAAGACCATTCAATTCAACTTGACCTGCGAATGGTAGCCAAGCACATACTAGATAGTGAAAAATGTCCCTATAAGGAGATCCCTGCTTCATACGTTTTATAGCGCAGACTACAGAGTACTCCTTGAAGGCCTTTACATCCTTCGCCAGGCCAGGAGTCCGCAGAATTAGAGCACCGAGCCATGGTACATGGGTCATGAAGATGGCATTCCTATACGGCAGCTTATTAGCAACCTATCTATGAGTTGAGTTGGGGCCCTTACTTTTGACTTCTCTCAAGAAGATGCCAGAGACCATTAACATCCCCGTCGCGCATCATCTCTGTGCCTCCACTGAAACTACGACAATCGCTGTCAAGTCTCGAACACGGGGAACACGCAGACGACTCACACTAGGTCATTCATGAGATCGTATCTTTCACATACTAAGTCAGAATTCGCAGTTCACAGTAGAAAGAAGAAGCATACGAGAAGTACGAGATCCATAGGGTCATGTCAACTGCACCGGTTGATTGGCCAATGGCTTCTACCAACTGCATGCATCGCTTTGTGACTATTTCTTCATACCCCTTCAAAGCAGTTGTTGTGAATGCCCGTGTCCATGGTCTCCTGCGCCGCAGATGCTCAGTCTTATCCCGCAGCGCTATCATGGGCATCGTCGGGTTCAGCATTTCACGGCCTTCCCAGACTAATGAACGGTTAACTCTCTGCAAGAACACGAGAGCAAGTCAAC